>JAJHUR010000889.1:0-28617 GCA_027495735.1 Lutjanus campechanus
CGCACACACACACACACACACACACACACACACACACACACACACACACACACAGACACACACATAAACATACACAGCACAGTTTAAGACACACACTGAGCTCACACAGTCAGGCGGAAATGCGCACACATAAACTTAGCCCTATGTGCATCCAGCGGCGTGAAATGATATTCCATTTTGAGAAATCCGGATTAAAATGTATCAGGCCAAATGTGTTTTGACCTTGTTACTGGGGGATGGAAAAGCACACACTCATACACATACAGACAGAGTTAAGGTAAGACATAGGACATGAGGACTTGTAAATCTAAATTTTAACTGCCTTTAAAGTAACATTAAGCACACCACATGTGGTATAACTAATCTACACTGTACATATTTACCTGCGTGTCATTCAAAACGACATGGTAAATAAAGCTACATCTACTGCAGAAATGTTGAGATTTCAAGGGGATTCAGATCTTTCTTCTCAAATTTGATTCAATCGCAGCCAAAAGACAAGCTCCTCATTCTGAGTCTGGTGAAAGACACTGAAAGCTATGGTGCTGCTGTGGTGTTTGTGTGCATCGCGTGTGTGTGTACGTGACACTGCAGCACACCAAGAAGGAGCTTCTTCACACCCACAGCTCCCTACTTCTTCTGACTGCCTCTCCTCCACTCTTTTCTTTGTCTGGTTTCTGTTCCTCCCTCTCTGCCCGTCAGAAATGTATTCATGTAATTAAGCTGCTAATACACCGTCAAAGAATTGTCTAATTCAGCAAGGAGGAATTAAAGGAATCTGGCATGAGTCATTAGCCAGTCGAGATGTTCTGTTGAGCATTTTCAATAAGGGATCTGGAGAGCAATGAATCACTCATATGGTGTGAAGACATTCGCTACAGCAGCACATACTCTGTACTCTATATTTGTACGCCTGCATTTGGATGTGTGAGCGCACGTGGCGTTAATTGCCATATGTGAGCATGAGAAATCTTATGTGGGTGAGGTAAAGAGAAACAATTCAATGCATGTAATCCATCTGAACAATCAACCAATGCTGTGAATTATTACCCATTGTAAACATTTAGATACTCTGGGCAAGATACTTAATTGCAATCAATGTTTGTACTGTTGCAAGTACAAAGAGGAAAATCCCCATATCTCTCTGCAAGGGTAGGCACACGAAAACGCTCAATAGCTCATAAAGGCAGAATGTTAGGGACAGGCAGGCAGACTGTAAAAACAGCATATTTTGAAGGTATGATGGGAAAATGCCAGCCTTCGCTAAACGCCTAATAGCCTGAGCTCCAAGACGTTTCACTTCTCATTGACGCTTTTAAATTGGCCTCTTTTGATCCACGGTGCGTGACACACATACAGCATACCTGTTTGCATCCACAGCTTGATAGGCTTTTCAAACACTTTGGTAAAATGATGTACAGGGAGACATTATTGGTAAGATAACATGCATTGCTCTCTGATCATTTTTTTTATGTTCAACTATATTAACATCTTTTTTGGCCCAGCTGGAGAGGAAAGCCCCTTTTACACTGGACAAAAAAAACAACACTAACACTCATTAACATCTGGCTTTTGTCTTCAGTAGTAAAGAGTAAAGTCAGCAGTCACTCCAGGGTCATATAACTCTACAGTGGTCACAGGTATTTATCAGCTTCACCTCCGATCGGCAATGATGTAAGCATCATGTGGCCATGCTATTTTTGCTCCTTTTTAGCTTTGCAATGAAGGCTTGATGACTCTTTTTCTCCTTTTTCCTACACATGTGCTGCTTGGCTTGACTTTGTTTGACTCAGCTTGTCAGCCCAGTACAGTGGAGTTTGCACCCACTTGAAGGTGTGTATTTTCTGGTGACCGCTCATCTTAAGCTGAGTGTTTGAATAGTGGATAAACATTTTATTTCCTGTGAATTCTTCACAATAAAAGTTATTTTGTTATATAAAAGCTTTCATTATGAAGCACCAGAGACATCAGGAAATGCTTTGCGTTTTAATCGTCAGTAACTTAACATGACTCCTATAGGTGAAAATGATCATTAAAGAGTAAATAAAAGCAGATACCTGAAAGTACAAACAGCGACACAGGAGATTAACTAAACTTCAAACCACAGAGATTTAGTTAGAAGCTATATAAGTACTGAGAGCTGAACACAGATAAAAACCTCTTTCTCTGTGCTCTACTGAACATGCATAAGCTGAGTCTCAGCGCACATCAGAAAAAAGAGAAAGAGAAACAGGTCTACTAGCAACGGGAAAAGGGTCAATCGCCTATTTTTAGCATGTTTGACAACCCACATACAGTACATGTGCTAATATTGTGTAGAAATGCTAAAAGAATGGATGCATGTGAAAATGGATTTCTGAGGCAGTTGTTGAGATCCTCAACGGTCTAAGCCGTGGAGGGCTCACGTTCCTGATGAACTCTCTGTTTGGCGGCTTTAATTGTGCTGTTGGGAGACAGAGGCAGGAGGGTGCACATGGAGAGGGGAGGCGAGGGGCAGGGTTCAGTCCATGGTGCACCCCGAGATGAAGTGGATAATTGAGTGCGGAATAAACACTGCCAACAACCTCGGAAGCCCCCCTTTTCAAAAAAGAAAGAAAAACTAGAGAGAATGGAGCGAGGGAGAAGGGGAAGAGACGGGCAAAGAGAAAAGGGGTGAGACAGAGAGAGAGAAAATCCCGGCTACCCTCTGGGGGGAAAAGCTGCTATTGAAAAGCTATTAAACTTGCATTTAGCAGGATTGATTGGAAATGAAGAGGCCTATTAAAAGAGAGGGACAAGGGGACAATAGCGCGTCTCTGGCCGCCGTATGTTGCCCTCCTTTCAGCGGCTTTCTTCGCCGGGAGGGGGGGGGGCAACCCTGTCTGTTTAAGCGCTCCCACCAAGAGAAGCAGTTCAGGGGGGGCTTAGCACTGCCTGAATAGAACCCTCTTTATCTTCCTCTGTCCCCCTTCCCTTCCATTCTCCACTGAGCAACAAAGAAAAAGAGAAGAAGAATGAGGGAAAGGTTTTTTTAAGTCCTCTTCCCGACTCACACAGACACCCCACTTAGATAACCAACCAACTGCTTTTCTCCCTCTCCTCCTACCTTCCCCTACGGATTAGTTACCTCTGGAGTGTTGCCATCTTCCCCTGCCAGTAGGGTTTGTAATACTCAATCTTTAGCATAGTGGCACAAACAGTTGGAACCGCGGATCCACATTCACACTGTGTTTCTGCATGCGTGTGAAGGCAGGCCAGCCAATCCGGTGAGACTGTGTGCCGTACTTGAACACAGCAGCGGAACGGCGGCAGGTGTCTCCGCTGACTTTCAGCAGGCTCAAACGGATGGGTCCCCCGGGAACTTTAATGGAGTTTTGATTGTTTAACATCCATTTTTACAAAAAGCACACTGAAAGAGTGGCAGATTTTTCTCCCCAGAATTGTGTTTGCTTCATGTCAGCGAGCATATAACCATATGGTCTTGGGAAAGAGTTAAATAAGTTATGAGGCACAGCTGACTCTTCCTCTTAGAAGCCACATTTATAGGGAGAAAAATAATATTTTCACACATGTCAGCCTCGTCCATGCTCTCAGCGAGTGCCATGAAAACAAGAGAGCAAGCAGAGCAGTTCATGGGAGTCTGCTCTCTTTCATACTTACTTTCTTCACACCCCTTACAAAGCAGGTTTCACTTTCCTCATGCCACATCTCTGCTGCTGGCTCTGCAGAAACATGTCGCCATTACATTCTCTGAAATGCCATTAGCTGTATTCCGCATATTTATAGATTCTATAGCTATGTTGTGAATTTTAGTGTGAATTGTCCATTTACTTTTGTACGTAAAGGTTCCAAAAGGGTTCTTCTTGAAAGGCTGAAATTCTACCCAGAACCATTTGCTTCTAAAGAACTTGTTTTTTGGAAGAAAGTATTCATCAAGGGTTCTTTGTAAGACTAAGGGTTCCTCTAAGAACCATTTTAATCCAAAGAATCTTTTTTGGAAGAAAGAGTTCTTCAAGGATTGCTAAAATCCTTGAAGAACTCTTTTGTCAAGAGTTTCTCAAGGGTTCCTTGTACCATAATAAAAGGGTTCTCGGTAGAGCCCCCTGGGTGGACTCTAGATAAAGGGGTGGGTGGGTTCTTGTTAGCACCCATAAAGGGTAGAGTGGTTTTGGATTGATCCCTCAGAGAGGATTCTGGGTGGAATCACTACACTGTAAACGGGTGTCTGTAGAACTTCTCATAGGGTATTATGGTTCTTTATGAACTCTCTAAATGGTTCCAAGTAGACTTTAGACCTTTAGAAAAGGTTCTAGCAGGAAATATCTATGAAAGGTTTCACCCAGAACCCTCTCAGAGGGCTCAATCCAGAACCCTTCCACCTTCCAAGGGTGTTAATAAGTACCTACCAAGGGGGTTCTACCAAGAACTCTTTACAAACCAGTGAAAGCTCTTCAAGAATGTCAACAACCCCTTTCTTCAAAAAGGGTTCTCTGGATGCAAAGGGTTCTAGTCTTAGAAAGAACCCTTGACCAAACCTTTCTCCTATGGAGACAAACCAAAGAACCCTTTTAGGTTCTAATTAGCACCATTTTTGTTTCCAAGAATGATACTGTGCCATCGTGACAATGTGAATTGCATAGGGATGTTATATTCACATCATGCTTTCTCTCTTTTCTTGCAGCCGCCACCCAAGCAGCCTACTTCTCCCAGCAGCCACAGGACCAGGTGGTTGTAGCCGGTCAGTCAGTGACTCTGCCCTGTGTCATTGTGGGGTATCGGGGAATGGTACAATGGACCAAAGATGGCCTGGCACTGGGTGGAGAGAGAGACCTACCAGGTATTATCACTCTGTCTGTCTGTCTCCATCTCTCCTGTTTCTACTGCTTTCCTTCTGTGTGTTTATTACACTCTCTGTCTCAGCCTGTCTTGCTGCGATCAATGCCAGGTCTCATTAGAAACCAAGTCTCTCTCTGTCAAACACTGGAGTTTTACGCAAATTAATGTTTAGAGAACAATGTACCACAGACAGGTCGGCTACTGCTGCACACACGGAACCTTAATTTGTTGCTTAGCATTTTAAGGGTCTTGTAGGAAGGTAGATAATCAATTGGCTTTTGTCACGCACTGACATTTAAATGTGTGGCAGACTAGAGAGAAGGTGGAGAGGCTTCCTCTTGACCTTAGCCACCCCATCTTTATTGTGTCTGTGTTTAAAGGACAGACTCCTCATGCAGCAGCCCTCTCACGTGTTGCATTTCCAGCCTCACGCTGCTCTGCTAACACAACGGCTCAATTCCTGGCCCAGTGAGGTGCTGCTTGCTTTCATTTGTGTCTTACAGAGCTTTGCCACGTTTCTCTTCGCCTTTGTTCAAGGCACAAGTCTGTTCATTTTATAGTCCTTTCATTATGTGTTTGTTGTTGGTTGGTTTGTTTGTCTCTGACTCTATTCTCTGTGCTGGCTTCACGCAGGCTGGACGCGCTATTCCTTAATGGGCGACCCGCTATCAGGCGAGCACAGCTTGCTGATCGATTCGGCAGAGTTGGCGGATGACGCGGTGTATGAGTGTCAGGCTACACAGGCAGCACTGCGCTCCCACCGTGCCAAGCTCACTGTACTAGGTAAGATACACAGCTCATGCATGATCCTCACAGCCAGCCCTCGTGCCAAGGCCTGCGGGCTGGCAGCGCTAGGGAACAATCAGGGGAGTGTCTTCATCACAAAACACAAGAGCATGTAGACAAATGTACATATAACACATACACATGAATGATTCAAAACCCAACTTAACATAGACGAATTAAAAAACATTCTTCAAGTGATTTGCAATTTATAAAACAATCTCTTATCGCCACTCAGAGATAACCCAACGGTAAATCTAGTTTCTTGGTACAAAATAATGTCCCGAAAGTATAATTCAGACCAAGCAAGGCTCAGCCAAGAGATGAAGCTAGAAAAAAAAAGGAAACCCCTCTGCTCTCAGTAGCGGTAATCAAGACTGTGGACGTCTAGGATAATGTGATTGCTGCAGTCACAAATGACTTGCGTAGTCGCTTGAAAGTCAGGGTCTGCACAGTTAGCACATTTTACAGTGAGCCACAACATTTGTCAACCGCAAGGCGGTTTTTACATTAACATGATGTGAGTGATCTACTTCTTCACACAGACGTTCAGAGGTGGAGGAGGGGGGCGAGGAGGAGGGGGAGGGCTCAGGCCTTGTGGGAATTGGAATCGGCAAAGCACTGCTGGCATCTGGTGGCATGCGAAGGAACATCACTCATTAATTAGTCCTGTCAGTTGTCCATATATTCAAGTATTATAAAGAAAGAGGGGGGAACTCAGAGGGAGCAGTGATGCTGCAGCTTTTACCACATCAGAAAGCTTTCACTCCACAGCCTGTTGTCCTTGAATCTATCTGCTTCCAATAAGTCGTGTATTCTGACTTCATTGTGGCAGTGGTGCAGATAGGGTTGCCATGGAAAGGCAAGCAGGCTGAGATCACAAGTGCTAAGTAAGAACATTTCAGCTAAATGAATAGTTTCAGAGAGCTCACCTGTGTTCATCAGCCCACCTTTCTGTGTGTCACTGTCAAAGCTGCACAGAGCAGTACAAAGCAGGGCGGTCATCACATGCCCACACACAGCCATAAAGATGCCCACATGGAGGCGGCAAAGAAAGGTGATAAAACTGCTTTTTCTACATTAAATGCACTCTGAAAGACTGAGGCAGGTGGTTCATGAACATTATGTGCATTTCATAAACATATAAATGAAATCAGGTGCATTGCTCAGGAGCCTGCTGTTTATGTGTGGACATAAGGAGTGTTAAAGAGAGGAGGGGGCTTTTTCTGTGCATGTATATGTGTGTGCACATACCTGTATGTGTGTGTGTGTGTGTGTGTGTGTGTGTGTGTGTGTGTGTGTGTGTGTGTGTGTGTAAATCAATGTGGCCAGATGAGACCAAAGCAATCCTGCACAGTCAAAGGAGTCAACGGCGGGAGTGCAGTCAGGGGAATCGGCATGGAAATTAAAATCACCTAGCACTCGGATTCCATTAGTGTCCGTGCCGCGGCAGCGGAAGGACCTCTGACAATTCAGATACACACAGTGAAATTGGTTCGGTGGAGGGAGCGAGAAAGGCCAGCACAAACCCCATGTTTACGCCTTCTCTTATTGGTTGGGGAGATAGACGCCTTCATCAGGGGTGGCACGCTTGGCTTGCCAGTGGTGCGTGCGAAACCATGCAAATAAATGAACAAATAAGCAATTCAGTTGAAACATCACTCTGCAACAGTAAGAGCAAATAGAGTAATAATGCTACTCCCAAGAAAGGAAATAAATAAGGTTGAGTCTGTTTTTTTCCAAATGACAACTGTTCTTGGTCTTTTCTGCTGTCTGGAACTACACCTTGTTAAACAGACGCATGGCCAAGAGGAGATATTGTTTGCTTCTTTTGCTGTTGCGGTATATTGATGCTGAGCTAAGAGCAACAGTGAGCTCAATATCTGTATGACTTCTTTGTGGCTATGCGCTGGCCCGGAGCTGTAATAAGTTTTTTTGTTTTGAGTGGTATGTTTGTTCTGCTTTACAGTTCCTCCTTCAGACCCTGTGGTGGAGGGTGGCCCTGTTGTGCGTCTTAAGGCCCACACATCACACAATCTCACCTGCAAAGCCTTGGGAGCCAAACCTGCTGCTGAGATCACCTGGTACAGAGACGGAGAGGTCATGGAATCTGCAGTTTATTCCAAGGTACGGTGAGAACAGGATCTATGCCCGGCATTATCGTTCAGTCACCAACACCCACATGATATTACAAAATGTAACAGCGGGCAGAAATAAATGCAAAGCTATTCAAAACAGAAATATTTTCTCTTAGGGGTTTAATACTCCTCTTTTTCTTCCGGTTCTTTTTTTTTATTTTTCTCATCTTTCTTCCTTGGTCTCACAGTTTTTTTTTTTCTTCTATTGCCACCCTTCTCTCACACGATTTGTTCACTCACTCTCTGCAGTCCCCCTCCCATTTTCACTCATGCCTGACCCCCCCCCCATCCCACCTCCGCCTCCTCCTCTGCTTCCCCCCTCCCCTCTCTCACTAACCCCCTCCACCCCCCCTTTGCTCGCTAATGCAGCGACACTACAGCATAACTGGAGCATGCCAAAGCTCAGACAGGCATGAGTGTTTCATACAGTAGAGTTTCTGCGGAGAAGAAATCACCCACAACAATGCAGAAACACAATGGGGATGCGCCGGAGCGTAAGCCAGCCACGGCTGGGAAAGTGTCACATTTTTCATGCTCTCTGACCACGCTAAACGACGCTAAACGCCACATTTAAGGAGGCGAGAGCCTGCAGTGAGAAGAGAGGGAAGAGGATTGGAGGAGGGAGGAAGGGAGGGGGAGAGGAGAGGAAAAGAGGAATACAGGGGGTGAAAAAGAATATAGAGTTATCTAGTGAGATAGCTTTGTGAAAAACAGAGAGAATTTCCAGCATTAAGAAGTGAGACCGGGGGGAGAGGAAGCTTTGTCCGAGCGAGGGGTGGTGACAGGGAGTGATGTGATTTGATCTAGCATAAAAATGCTTTTTGTGTGTCTGGCTGAGGAAGTGAAAGCCTGTGTCCATTGATTTGGCTGTCCAGGGAAAAGGCTCAGCTTGCCCTTGCTCTTTTTCCAAAGATGTGTGACACTTCTTCCTCACTGTCACCACCCAAAAAAACAGACACAGAGGAACCTTGGCCATCACAGGTTTTTTTTTCCTTATGTGTGTGTGTGAGTGTGTATATGTGTGTGTAAGGAAGAGAGGGGAGCAGTGAGCCATATCCTCAGAATCTACACCTTTCCTCACTTAGGCGTATTGATTTCTGTGAGCAGTAAATAGATTTAAAAGATGATGACAAACAAGGAGCGCTGACGGGGAACACTCTCAGAAATGTGGGAACAGCACAATATCCCCTGCTGCATCATAAAATATATGATTTAACTGCCATGCCAAAGAACAGGATGGCAATTTTAATGCCTCACACATGAAGAAATAAGACCTGCAGTGTCATAGAGATATTCCTAAGTGGTGCAATCACAAATGGCAAGTGACTTGCTGGTGCCACATTGAGCTGATGTTCAGTTGTAGAGTCTCTCTGTAAAAGTAGAGTTTGTAAACTGTTGCTTGTTGTTCTACTTCTTCTACAGTCACTGATGGAGGATGGGAAGAGGGAGGCGGCTGTCAGTATGCTTCCAATCATCCCTGAGGACAGTGACTCCGGACGCACCTACACCTGCAGGGTTCTTAACCCAGCTGCCCCTGCTGGACGACAGACATCGGTCACTATCAACGTCCAGCGTGAGTGTCCCGGCATCGGCTTTTCTATAAAGACTACCAAAAGAAAGCATGCTATATACAGTAGTCTGTAAAACACTTTTAATCCTGTTGTACTGTTGAAAGGTGAATGGTACAAATAAGATTACTAAATCCAATGAAGACCTGAGTCGTACATTGTCAATAACATAAATGTTTCCCCTTACATAGATCCTCCTTCAGTGACTCTGTCAGTCCAGCCTCAGACTGTGACTGAAGGAGCAAAGGTCCTCTTCATCTGCTCTGCTTCAGCCAATCCTGAAATCACTGGATACAGGTAACCATCACTTGTTTTCATCAAAATTTTTCACTCTGATTCTGCCCCCATACACAATGAACCAGCAGTCTAAAGGCTCAATTATGCTAAATGTTCGAAATAGATATGAATACGGACAATGATATGGATACAGATATGGATGGAGCCTTCTGTCCGCACTCTGTTAATTTTGACCATATTTATGCCCATTTCTGAAAGCTCACAGATACAGACAAAACAAAGCAGTACCTCTGGTAGGTATGTAGCACTGTACCCAATAGTTTGAAGCGAGACCCAACCACATGACATGACAAAATTTTAAAAGTCAAAAAGTATTGGAAATGACATTGTCAATAAGGTAGTGAAAAGAATTCTCTGTCTCCAGTTGTGAAGTATTTAACGGCCACAAAGACCATCATCGTCAACAATGCTGTTTCTGCTTTTGCATCTTTCTCAAGTGGTACATTATTACAACCTCCTTCAGTGTCACCATGTTTTGACTTGAGCCTTTTTCTTTAAAATCCATGCCAACATAAAGGATGCAGGGAAGTATGTGGGCAGTGATGGTTATATATTTTGAAAGGGATACATTTATTTTTATACATAAAGGAGGCATAAATGAGCCTTTAGATGATGCTACAATACAATCACACAACTATTTCGAGATATTTTATGCTGCCAACATGCCAATAAACGTAAAGATGTCATCTAAAAAAAGCAGAACAAGCATGTAGTGTTTAGTAGATTCAATGGATTAAATGGACTGCTTGATTGGCAGCGTTTGATTGTGATTGGCACAAGCCGTGAATCAGCTAATAGCCACTTTGATACACATGGCTGAGTACCTTCCCTGAACTAATGCGGCTGTATAATGTGATCACTCATCTGTTCCAGGTGGTCAAAAGGAGGAGTTCCCATCTCTGAGGCAAACGGAGACAGCCTTGAAGTGACTGTGGACTACTCTTACTTCACAGACCCCGTCTCCTGTGAGGTGTCCAACTCTGTGGGCAGCACCAATGTCAGCACCCTGGTCGATGTCCAGTGTGAGTTTAACTTTCTATACAGTGTGGCTAAGCTGTATATTTTGAGATTTTCTTGAGGTGTGTGTTATTTTAAAGGCAGTCTCTTATTGATTTTAACTGGCTGCCTGTGTTGCTTCACCCTAGTTGGCCCAAGACTGCTGTCAGAGCCTAAGCCAATGACAGTGGATATAGGCATGGATGCGGCCTTTACTTGTGCATGGACTGGAAACCCTCCTCTGACCCTGGCATGGACAAAGCAAGGCTCCAGCGTGGTAAGGCAACAGAAATACTAGTCACCACTTCTATCTTGGTGGTAAGGCGAAGCTTCAACACCTTCCCTCAACACTATCCCTCCAGAGAGAAACATCCACACATGGCCTTCAGGCATGAATCCCTCACACTTTTCCCCCACACGTTCTTTTTCAGGCTGAATCTTCAACACCTCCTCTCTCCATGCTCCCTGAGGGCTAAAGCCTCTGGCAGAAAACTGTCTGTCCACTGACAGATTCATACAGCATCATCAGGGCACATGACATGCTGTCATAACTCTAACGCAATCAATCGCTCAATCAATCACTCAGTCAACCAGTGAGCCAAGGTGTGGCTAAAGCTAACAGAATTACAACACATGCTGCAACTTTTAGAGCAGCATCTCTGCTTCTTTGACGGGGCTGCACCAATGAAGATTAATTTAATCTAAGATTAGTTCTAGTCAGAGTTCAGTAAAACTAGGTTTAAAATGAGTAAATCCAGATTAAAATCAAACAATTAAAAACTAATCTCAGTTTGGCAAGTTTAGTGATGTAAACCAAAATTAAATAGACTTTAATCAACATGGAATTACTTAAAAATAAAATCAAATAAAAATAAATACATAAATAAATAGTGCTATCAATACCTCCTATAAGTATAAGGGTTGGGGGGACTGTTAACTTTCATCTGCTAGTATTTCTTAATGTGGCATTGTTCACTAGCTAGCTTAAAAATAAAAACGTTATAAAGAGTTAGCTAGTCTACTAATAATGGCTTGTCAGAGAAGCTCTTATTTCTCTCCTTGTTGGCAGAATTATAAACTATAGTGAAAGAAGAGATTTAATCTAGGTTAAATCTAGGTTTGTGCAAAGTTTGGTGCAACCTAATTTAAAGTTAAACAATGATTTAATCAGGTTTAAAAATTAATCCTTGTTGGTGCAACCCAGCCTTAGACTTAAAAAGGCCCAACTGCACTCAAGTATCCATTTCCTCAAAGTCAATTTTGTAGGTGGAACAAATGGGACATTTCCACCTTCACTTTACGTCATCCTGGTATAAAAAAAAATTCAGCGCACACACACCATCAGTGGGGACATCCCATAGGAGCTTCTCTCCTGGCGACTAATGTAATTTCTGAGGCGATGCTGGAGAAAACTCCCTCAGTAAAGAATGCTGTGGGAGTGGCGTAAATGATGCTGTCATCTCAAAGAGTGAGCGCTTTCAGCCTCTCTGAGGGAACCGTGCAGGCATTTTTCTAATCCACCCACTGCCCCTGTCCCTCACACAGCCACGAGTAATGGATTAATTGGGTTACTCCATAAGTGTGCTGAAATAAAAAAATTGGAGAGAGTGAGAGGTGGAGGAGGGGGGCTGTAGAGAGGGAGGTGGACGGAGTGGGGGTA
The DNA here is from genome assembly GCA_027495735.1 of Lutjanus campechanus. Taxonomy (NCBI): domain Eukaryota; kingdom Metazoa; phylum Chordata; class Actinopteri; order Lutjaniformes; family Lutjanidae; genus Lutjanus; species Lutjanus campechanus. The sequence continues at coordinate 12,258 of JAJHUR010000889.1, forward strand.
AATGGATTAATCACAGCTTGATGGAATGACAGGATCAATGAGCTAAGGAGTGAGTGAGTGTAGCAGCTCCAAAGGCTAGGGCCCACTCACACCATAGTATGCTCTGTTCTGTCCCCACTGTTTAATTACAACAATCTCCCCAGCAGCACGGTCACTCAGCGGTGGCTGGAGTGCTTAATGCTGTGATTAAAGCTCTTCACAATGAAATTAAACTCAAACCACCAGCATTTGTTACAATGGTCAGCCCACCTCTGTGCTGCCTCCACAATGAGTGGGCCACTGATAAAGGTCCCGGTCTCCTTTGTCTGCCTTTTCTCCCCACCGCCTCGCTCTAGTTCGTTCTCTCTCTCTGACACGCTTCTCACTTGTCTCTCTGGGTTTCTCTCTAGGTGCTCAGTAATGGTAACACCTTGCAGCTCAAGGCTGTTACCCAGGAGGATGCTGGAACATACACCTGCAAGGCCATTGTGCCCCGGATTGGAGTTGCAGAAAGAGATGTCACTCTAACTGTAAATGGTGAGTGGCTTTTCTTTCAGAGCATACACTGTTGCTTATTATGTTTCGACTGATCTGCTAAAGGGGAAATTTGCTGCATTTCACGTGGATGTCCATCCGTGTTGATGGTAAATGTAGTCAATCTAACACCATAGATATAGAGAAGTAGATACCTCGAGATGCAGACTGCACTACAAAATCAACTGTAATTCGCTTATTTCTGAATCAATTTCCATGAAATTTGGAATTAAATTCAGTTACTGTGGGTGATCTAATCAGCGCCATGCCAAAACATTAACCTGATTATCCACAACTTCCACTGGAATATGTAGACTCCAACCTATGAATAGGCAACATCAAGAGTAAACTAGATAGAATTTCATTCAGAATATCAGCTTTTGTCAGTTTCTCCTAGTAATTAAATCAATTCATTAATAAAATAAGCAAGACTATTTTTGTTCCTCAGACTCCATTTAAGAGAAGAATGTGTAATGATGATAACTTCACCTCTGCAGGCTGGATAGTTTCCATTAGACAAACAATGTCACAAATATTGTATATTGTAGGTTTTTACATATAAGGGATTTGCTGTGGTACACTGGTGCATAAGATCAAACAAAACATTAAAAATAGAAGAAGAAATTAAGGCAATTACTGTGAGTCAAAAACAGCAGCATAAATAGAAATTAATGTTTTGGCATAGTGCTGATTAGATCACCCCCAGTAACTAAATTTAATTCAGTTTAATTAGTAACCATTATCATGTTCAATTTCTGAGGTTTATAACAAACCACATTTCATGAAAATTGTTTCAGAATTAAGTGAGTTACAGTAGATTTTGTTGTAAAACCAGCATCTCTCCATGCACAGTGTATTGTTTACTATCAGTTCTTGACCTCTGCAAAATGGCAGACGCATGTCAAATCACAAACACGGTCTCTACGTTTCTAAATCTGTGCTAACATACCTATGCTTTCTATATCTATCCTAACACTATGTTGTAGCCAACAAAGTAATACCTATAGGCTAGGGTGTTGATACACAACATGGACATGGATGTCAGAACCTCACATGCAATGCATCCTGTTACATGTAGGCACCGCTGGCACAGGAGCAGGAGATCTCAGTTTTCTCAGTCAGAATTTATTGCTTCAATTAACAACATTTACCATTACCATCAATACTGACTGGACATCCACATAAAAAGTCCAGAATGTTTCCTTTACATAAGTAGCATCGGAATTGATATCTGACAATTTAGTATTGGTCAGTTTTTCAAAATATTCTCCTTCGTTTTTTTCATGTATCCACTCTTCGCTCTCTGTCTTCCTGTCTTCTTCACACCAGGCCCTCCTATCATCACAGCGGACGCCACGCAGCACGCTGTCAAGCACTCCAAGGGCAAGCTGGAGTGTCGGGTGGGAAGCAGCCCCCCGCCTGATAAGATTGTAAGTGAGCCTCTTATTTGTGTTGTGCGTCACTCACTTGTGTTTGGGAGCTTATACAGTATACTCCGTGTTCCTCTTAGCCACACCCACATGTGATGGCTCACTCAAGTGTAGCTTTATCCCTGACCTCACCTTCACACCTTTGCACCAGCACATCTCCACCTCACACACTAACAAATATGTACCCACACACACACCACACACACACACACACACACACACACACACACACACACACACACATATTCACAACTCTAATTGCACCGACGTTGACTGGAGAGATAGTGGAGTTGGGGGAGCTGTGGGAGACTGGCTTCCTGCAGGTTTCAGCCAAACTGCATTCAATTAGCGGCCCAAGAGGCATCACTCGGCTGACCCTGTTGAACTGCTGAACGTACGCTGGGCTGAGAGAGGATAATTAGGGTGTGAGGAGGAGTGAGAGACAGGTGCCCTGCTGGCCCTGCGCTACAGACAGCAGAGAGGAGCCTTATTTCATAGCGCAGCTACCTAACCCTCCTTAGGCCTCACCTGCAGGGCAGACGTGGGAGGCAGCTTAAACATGAGCCTGTGAGCTGTGTCAGCCACGGAGCACCTTAGAGGTCGGCAGAGAGAAAGCAGAACAGAGGGAGAAGCTGATGTTCAGTCAGCGGCAGGCGGGGATCTAAGGATAAACAGCCATGCTGGCCTCTGCTTTGCTCACCATTGAGGAATTCTTCATAGAAAAGCGACTTACTCCCTGTTGTCTGTTCTCTTGCTCCTCTCCGCAGGTGTGGACCTTTGGAGACATGAGCCTGTCCTCCGGTTCCTCCGGTCGTTACTCAGTGCAGACGGTAACCAGCGACCATGGTGTCCTGTCTTCTCTGGTGCTGTCAGAGACTCTGGCGCAGGATTTCCAGCTGCGCTACAACTGCACTGCATGGAACCGCTTTGGCACTGGCACCGCCCTGGTCACGCTGAAGGAGCAAGGTATAGTAGAGCCCAACTATCACAACCATATATCAGACCAGCAATACCAAGGCAGCAGCTGCCCCTCTGGGAGGAGATTCTGGTTTGATATAATGAGACAGGATGTAAAACAAATAAACACGAGAATCCATCACGGAAAGAAAAGAAATGGATCCTAAAATGAGAGCAGCAAGAATGTATGAGCCTCCAGAAAGTCACTGGTCATCCACTTGGATGGGGGAAGACTGAAGGAGTATGACACCTGCCCAATCAACCATTATTTATTAGATATCACAAACGCTCAGGTTCAGGCAATGTCACAAAATCATTTTAGACGTGTCAGTAAAACAAAGGTTTGTGTAACTCAAAATAAATTCTTACAAACTTGTCAAAATTGTAATTCAAAAACATGTAAATTTGCATGTTGTCTATGAGATCTTGGGCTTTCTATCCCCCAGACAGAGGGTGCGGCCGTGCGGCCATGATATTTTGGCAAAGTACCTGTATGTTCTGATCTGCTGTATATCCAAGGTTCCAGTGGGTTTTTCAAAGATGATCAAAATTTTAGTCCTTAAAATGTCTTAAAAATGTCATAAATACAATACAAGATTGTTTGGATTATAAAGTTAATGTTACTTCTAAGTTGCATTAACTTCAGTGCCTTTTAAATAAGTTGTAGGGAAAAATTTGTATCGATCAGGCTGTACCAACTACAAAACTAAACCAACAACAACCAACTAACAATGGTACATTGCTAAAACTTTCACCCTTTTTTTGGGCCAGAATTGATGTGAAATGGATCATAAATTGCATTCAATATAGTCTTAAAAAGGTCTTTTAAAATGTTTAACCAACTTTTTTTTAACAGAACATAATACAGATTGTTTTTGTTTGTTAACCTTAAAGGCAGCATTCTGTTGATAGTTTATCATGTTTCTTAATTTAGGTTTGATGCATACATGTATTTCGCTCTATTTGTGTTTTTTAAATTTATAATTATTAACAATACTGTTTCAGTGTCTGACATCATTTTGAACAATTACGTTTATTGTTACATTGTAAAATATCCTTCCTCCATTATATATTTGTAAACACCTTTGAAGGATCATAAAAATCTGTATTTATGTATTTATGTGTATTCTGTATAAAGAATAGCAGCTCATATATTGATATCAGAATTTTTTTTACTCCCTAATATCGGCCCCAAATATCCAATATCAGTCAGGCTGTATGAGGAATAATCTCCATCAGAGCCCTCTGCAGAAGTTATAGTGATTCTCTCAATCTTGACTGTGAAGGGGGCCAGATTAGGTGAAAGCAGCACTCCTGTCCTGTGCTTATCTTAATTATAGTCCTCTAATCGATATGATTTAATCAGCAGATGGTTCCTTTAATGAATATGTTTGCCCCATAACATAGATATTGATTGGGGACAAAAGTCAATTAGAGGAAGCCACATGTGTTTGCGGCTGGACTCATATTCTCTATCACTGTCTCTGAGCCAAGTTCAGCGTCCCAGGCTGCAGCTCCTTTAAGTGATCTTAAAATTAGGTGGTAGTACTACGACACTGATGCTAGTGGAAGCCTTTGTTGCAGCAGACACCAAAAATAAGGTCCTCGCCAGTAATTTACATCAACGTAGCACAGTGGGGTCTCCAGAGAAATGGGCAGCGGTATCTCCTGGAATCTCTAATTAGATTACTGTCTGTTGCTTCATTGCATGTCAGGCCTTGTTACCCTTCTTTCAGAGAGATTAGAGACAATAGCCAAGCTGCAGGTTGCCGCTGGATTGTCCGCGTGAGCATACACTAGCTGTGAGCAGGCCGGAGCTTACTGCAGATGAATTTGTACAGGCGCTGACGTTTTCTGGGATTAGCAAGACAAACGAATGGATCTCTGTTTTTTTCTGTTGCTCTGATCTGCTTGTTCTTGACACTGACGCTCCACTATCTCTCGTTTCATCCCTCCCTCTCTCTTGACAACCATCTACCCCCACCCTCAACTACGCCACACTTCTCTTCTATTACTCTTGTTGTTACAGAAGCCCTGCCTATGTTGATAATTGTTGGTGGAGCTGTAGGTGGAGGCTGTGTCCTGCTCATCTGCGTCATCACTCTGGTCTCCCTGTGCTGCAGGCACACAGGCAAAGGTGAGCTCAACGGTTAGTATGGGCAAAAGGGTCAACAGCCAATTCTTCAGATCAAACAGATTTAAGTCTCTTTCATTTGCAAACTGAAAACTGAGCACTTTTTGTTCAATTCATGTGCCTTTTCACCCCATGTTTGATGTAAATGTTGATGTACAAGTCTGCCTGGTAAACTGAAGTAAAACTCCTTTTATTTTCAATCCCCATAGGTAAAAGGTGCACTCGTCTTTCCAAAAGTGACATCAGAGTTCAGATTGTTCACAGTGATCACAACGCTACACGTGGCAACGATGATGAAGAGGATGTCAAAGAGCCCATGGTAAATGTCTTTGCATGGCAGATATCTCTATTGATGGTTAGGGAAACTTCACATTAACACTGCAATGTAAGACTCAGATTGTGTTTTGTTCTTATTCAAGTGAGGTCTTGTTCATCCTAGTAATTCTTCAAAAATGCTTGGTCTTCCCTCAGGCTCCGAACAGCAGCGAGTCTCCTGGGACATCGCGCACAGAACACAGCGACCTCCTGGAAGAGGAGGACGATGAGAGATCTGACATCAAGGTAAAACTGAAAATACTTACTTGAAGAAACACTCTAGAAATAGCAAGAATGCATTATTTTCATCCATTATACAGTGTTGGGAGGGTTACTTTTCTGATATAATTACTAATTACCTGTTAAAAAATGCAGTAAGCAACCTAATCCACTACTTTTGGATTAGCTCAATATAAAATATGGTGAAACTGTTCAGCCTGATAGTGTTTTGTGTCTGTTTGTTTATTGATTGTTTGTCCAGCTAGCCCTTCCTTTGTTAATTTTGACTGCACATTTAGATTAACAGCAGTAATTAAGTCCTTTTAAATGTACTTTGTCAAGTATCCTGTTCACACTTAACATTCAAACTAAACTGACAGAACTTTATTCTGGGGCCTCTATCTCTCAAAAATACTTTTCAGTGGTATTGACAGGTTACCTAGATAACTGGATTAACTTAATTTAGTAGTTGGTAGTTGGTTGGAGTATCTAATGTTAGTGGTTGGTCTGTGTAGTTTTATAATAACTTGACAGTAAGATTAGCTGGTTTAGTTTAGAGTGCTGTGAGACTCATTAAGTGTTGTAATGTATGCACACTGTGCATGGTAGTATATCATTCTTTGTTTGATAATCTATTTTAAAATTGTAATCCTGCTAATAATTCCCATTTTTACTAATAGTTTCTGTAATTAGATTATTTTAAAAAAAAATCTATAACTGTAATGGAATACAGTTACTTATTTTTTGTATCCTAATTATGTAATCCTGTTACATGTAATCTGTTACTCCCCAACACTCATACATAATACTGAACTAGGCAAAATTTATGTTTTAATTTTCTCTTCTTTTTTTTCTCATAGGATCCCACTAATGGCTACTACAATGTCCGTGGCCACGAGGACCGCCATATCCGCAGCAGTGGATTCTCTGAATATGTCCCTAATTCTCGGCCAGTTTACACTCCATCACAGCTGCCCTCCCCCAGCCCCATGTATGGTCAGCATGGCACCCAGCCTCGCATCTATGACTTCTCCCACCGATATGCGACCACCACAGCGGGCAGAACCGCGTATGAACAGCAGCAAGCTGCCCAGCAGCAACAAGCTGCCCAGCCCGCCAGCATTTACCCCACTGATCCCGTCTACAGTGGCTCCGCTTACCTACCTGCTACCTACGGTCGCGCCTTCACCAGCTACGTCAAGCCTGCTTCCTACGAGAAGGTGGATGCGTATGACCAATCAGATCAGGCCAGCAAGGTGTCCAGCTCCTCTCGCTTCTCTTATGCCTCCTCACAAGTGTCCTCTCAGCAGTCTGACTATGGCCGACCCTCACAGCGTATGCAGACACATGTTTGATTGGACAAACACACTGGAAAAAAGAAGCGTACAGGAGCAGTGAGTAGATAACCATTGTGGCTGGACTAACATGAGACTTTCTTTTCTCGGACGGTCCTGTAAGGACGTGTTTGGGCAGTGTTTGGAGGGAGTCGTGTGATTTAGGTTATGGGATAACCAACCTTTGTTTGTTGTGATGGCTTGAGGGATCTACGACAATGCTAATTGTGGAGCTCCTGAGCTGGGGATCAGCAGATTGTGATGTTCAAGTCAAACTTCTGATTACAGTGTGATACCTCACCAGGTTATCTCTACATGATGACCACCCAAACCTGTGGAGATATTCTGACAGTGCAAGGGCCAACTAGAAAACAAATGCATCTCCTGAATTTGGGTGGCCAAAATGACTGGGGTAGCTGTTTACCTGCCTTCCAGAGTTTACTTTGTGTCAACACTAAATGTCAAACATGACCTCTAAAATACTTTGAGAGACAATGTGACAAGCTAAGACATATTTGAGGAAAAAAACAGATCTGAACAACCTGTTGTCTGTCATTTGGTGTTTTGTTGGCATGCGAAAGGAATTCTAAGCACATTTTTGTGTCTCTATCATCAACAAAAGACGGAGCTATCCACAGAGACAGACAAACTATTCTGCACAACAGACTAGCTCTACTGACCAACAAGTGCTACAGGCACTGTACTGTATGAAGAGTCTAATCAGCGGTGGAATACTTCTGGCCTGAGCTGTATTCCTGGATCTTCTTCTGATAACAACCCTAACATGTTGGACTTGTGTTGCTTACTGGTGGATAAAGGAAGGAGATATGAAGAGAATGTGTATTTTAGCCTTCATTGTAATGGGGGACTGTGTTTACTGTGTGTTGTACCAAGATGGACAAGGTAAGGCCATGACAACCCAAAGATGGTGATAATTTAGTGGGGGGCAACAGGGGCTAAGGCTGAATACTACTGTCCTACCCCTGGTACTGTTTTCTGATTGTAAAATGAAGAGTAGGATATTACCAGAACAATCAAAAAGTGGTGATTTGGAATGATGGCAATCTTGAACTTGAAATAAACTTGAATGCAGCATCAAACTTCAGCAGGCTCAGGTGGGGATAGACCGTCCTAATGTGGACCATACACTCAAGTTTTACAACTCCAATCAAACTGTCTCAATATGTTTACAAGAAACAGTACTACCCTGAAACACTAAGTATCTGTACAAATGGCTGAGCCCATACTTTCTCTCTGTTGCATGCAAATGATGTGTCTAGTGAAACTCTTCAGCGTTTATATTCATGTCCATTTCATGTTTGAGACATTGGTTTCTTCACCTGGCCCGGTTGCATTCCAATTTTCAGTATGGATGCCTGTACTGCCATTTGTCTAAAAAGCTGTTACCAGGCAGCCTGACGAGAGAGAGCAAAAGTCACTTAAAGTGAGGAGGCAAACATCATCGCTTGTCTTTATTTTTATATTTTATATAAGCCTTAATGTACAGCGTGTAAGCTGCTCTATTGTAAAGTATCTTTATATACATATGTATCTATCTTGGTTGATTTATTTGGGTCCACAGATTTTCTTGTCTAAGTTGTTCATCAATCATTGAATGCAGTTACTATGCTTTTTTTGGAACACAACTAATTGCCATTTGTTTGTTTATTCTTTTAATAATGTATTAAGAATTTTATTTGCTAAAAATGAGCTATCGTTGCTTGTACCTTTGTACACATATTTATATTTAAATAAAACCATTTCCGATAAAGAACTGGCTTGTGTGAATCCTGAGTTATCAGCATGGTTAATCAGCCCTGTGTGTAGCTTCATCGGGCATAGGGAACAGCGACAAACAAAGCTTTCCATGTAGCAACAATGATGAATACATAAATTAGCAGCACTGTCTATGTTGATTTTCCTATTCCCCCAGTGGTGCGCTGCTTTTAATGAAGACAGATGAGATAGCAGAACCCCCACTGTATGTGTATCCACCTCCCCAAGTCGACATGCCCATCTCGTAGGGTAATAGGATAGAGCTGTGACAAAGGTAGGTATTATTTGACAATATGAGTTCGTCTTGTCACCTCTGTTCCCCAGGTAGGCATGCTGCTCACGACGGGGAGGAGAAGTACATGCTCATTACTATTCTACTGTGAGAAGGGACAAGGTCTCACAAGACACGCATTTCTTATCCACATCATAATACAAAATGAGACCTCATCACAGACAAATAATACAGGTAATGCAATTAGGTACCGAGGAATCAGATAAAAGATGTTTATTATTATACAAAAACATGTACAAACACACAAACAAAGAAAGATTATAAAGTATGTCCATAATCCAAATCACAGTCAATGTACAATGTTCATGAAAATATCTACAACAGGGTCTCTGCAGGTTTCAACACGTTAAATTTAGTATCAACGATATGAAGGACTCTGTGTTGGTTTCATTTTGTAGTTGTTACAGCTTGATCAATACATTTTTTTCCCCAAATACACATTTAAGAGTGAAACTGAAGTTAATACAACTTTATAAAAAGTAATGTTAACTTCATAATCCAATCCACATTTTAAGACCCGTCAAAATCAAGATATTTTAAGGGCTACCTATTGGATTTAGAATTTAAGGACCCACAGACATCCTGTAAAAGTTGTGGCCTCTCCCAAATGTCTAAGAAATACACATTTACACTTGCATAGTTGAACTGTAAACCTATGAAATTAATTTTTTTAAAAAAAGGTCAGCTGAGCAATATCCTCAAAGTTTTCTTCACAATTTTTCTCCCTTCAATAAATAATACTTATGCAAATCTTTGGTTTGCTTCTCCAGGATACAATATTTCGAGGATAAGCCAGAGATAAAAAGGGAAATATAATAAAAGACACTATCCAGTCAAACGTTTGATTTAAAAGTTGATTGAGTTGGTCGTGACCAAAGACAGGAAACTCTCATGGGAGATAAGAGCTCATTGCACTGCTCTGGCATCACGTGAAAACCCAATTGGTTTGCTTTGGCTCTCAGGTGTGTGTGACTGAAGACCCCAATCACCCTGAGCTTAACTAGAGATCTGTGCAAAAGCCAAGTGGATCTAATCCTCATCGTCTGCTCCGAATATCACATTTTGGCAAACCGTTCACAGACCAGGCAAAGGCCAACAAGCATCTGTAAATATGTAAACGAAATACTGATGCAGGCCCCCTGATCAGATAAACAACAACTTAAAACAACGTAAGCATCACTCCAGTCTCACATCAACATTCTTCAGGGACCATGGTGAGTTTTTTGGGTTTTTTTGCCTGTTTCAGCCCCCCAACTACAAATCTGGTATACTTAACATTACTGCTGGCCATTTTCCAAAGCAAACCGGGGGCTTTAAGAGATTGATTAATTCATTTTCTGTCTTCCAGGCAGCTTCTGCTTTTCATTCATTTTAGTTAGATATGAAAATGCCTCTGCATAGATTTCTTCTTTTTTTTTTATAGTTCTGTTTTTCTCTTAACTTCTGTTATCATCACATGGTAATGCAGATGTCTCTACAAGCTGATGTTTACACTTAACTGGTAAGTTACCACTAATTACTGATAAGAACTGAGACTAATGGCTGCCTGGCAGATACATAGGTAGATAAAAATGCTTTAATCAATTTAAAAATCTATGCTTTGCTTGCTTGCTATGCTTTGGAGAATGGCGAACAGTAAAATATGAGTATTTTGCAGCAAATACGCTAAAAAAAATATTGACCTATAAAGGGGTAGTTCACCCAAAAATGAAAATTCAGTCATTATCTATTCACCCTCATGCCGATTTAGGATTGCATTTATTTTGTTCGTCTGCAAAACACTACTGCAGTTTCACAGGCAAACAATGTTGCAGAATCGCCCCAAACAGTGGAAGTCAATGGTGACAAAAATGGTGGTAAAAAACAAGTGGAAAATAAAATAAATGCCTCAATACTGCTTGTCTGGCATAATCAAAGTCTCCCAAAGCACTGACATGCTGTTTGCACACCGTCACAACACACACACACCCAGTTTAGACTGGGCGTGTGTGTGTGTGCATTTGCATGTGAACATGGCTCCAAGCTAAGGATCTACAATGAAGATTCAGACTAACAATATCATGTAAATAACATTTTTTAGTCAACTTGGCCTTTTGGGGCTTTAAGAGACTTGGATTACACCAGAAGAGCAGTATGGAAGCATTTAATGTTTCTATTTTGTTGTTTTTTACTTTTGAAAACTGGTCACCATTCACTTCCATTGTTTGGTAGATTCTGCAACACTGTTTTCCTGTGAAACTCCAGCAGTGTTATGTGGACTGCAAACTAAACCCAACGTTCAATCAGCATGAGGGTGAGTAGATAAGGAGTGATTTTTTTCATTTTTGGGTAAACTATCCCTTTCAGATACTAGATTAATAAAACCCCAAATGTATAGCCATCTACAGCAGGATGCTGCTGGCAAAGTGCTTCATTCACTGCAGCCCATGATGATAGAGGCATCTCACCTGTTTAGAAATACACGACTTAACAGCATAATATGCAACATTTTCCAAACCAAAAACAATGTATAGACTCATATATACAGAAACCCTCTAAATCATCACCTATGACACCCCCACACACACAGGCAGAGCAGACTGAGGATCTTTTCAGCTGTATTCACACAATATCCAGTGCCATGTGGAGGCGTGGGCATGTATATGTTTGCCTGAGAACATAATGGTTGTGAAATAACCAGAAAGTAATGTTTTATTTGTTAGATTCACTACTTTGTTCTTTCTACCGTCTGAGGTTTTGCTATACTTGAGGAGCTCTGGATTTCAGCCTGTCTGGCAGTAGTAAGTTGCCCTAAGCCAATACAGTGTACAGGTTTTGACATAAGAATTCTATAAAAATGTATAGAAACTAATGGTGACATTGCATTCTCCGTCCCTTTCATCTACTGAGAGCTGCAAAAAGAATTCTGAACACATCGGCAGAGCAGACCGAGGATGGCTTTGGTTGTATTCATACAAAATCTAGGGTTGTGCAGAGGTGTGGGTGTGTTTATTTGTGCTTCAGAATGTAATTTCTGTAAAACAATCAGAAAATAAGCTTTTATTTCTCTGATTTTGTTATTGCTACTGGAGCTTACTCTCCTAATTCACACTGTATGTCTCTTGTCCACTCTCTCGTTTATTGAGCTGAGGGGAAGGGGCCAACTTTGAAAGTCGAGTTTACAAACAATGTTGCAGATTTTATCTTTAAAAACAAAATTACTTTTTGAATTCAGAAATATACACAAAACTGTGTAAAATTTTCGTATTCTTTCATATTTCTATCTTAAAAAGTTATATTGGTCAAATATAGGGAAAATAATTCCCAGCAATACGTACTAATCCCAGAATATGCATATTTAATTAATTTGTACTCTGGATATATACACCAGTAAAACATAATGATTGATGGGGGTAAAAGACAGTGTGCTGATTTACATCTTTAAAACTATATAAAATATGAGTTAGTGTGGTTTATGTGTAAGTGTGTGTGTATATGTGTGAGTGAGTGGGAGGAGTGGGCAAAAGGGGGTTGGCAACAAAGTAAAGTGCTTTAAGCCATTCATGTGAGTAGCTGGGTCCATGCAGCAGTATCCTCATGCTGCTGCTAAATGAATAAATGTTGGAGAGACTTGTCCTGAATAAGACTCAATTGTTCCGTCTCCATTATTTTTAGCACGTTGACGTTGTCCCCCACTCTGCAACCCTCCCCGCTACCCACAGCATCATCAAACTCCCGACTCTGTCCTGATCCAGTCTCTCAGCTTGGTGACGCGCGTGTAGACACCGGGCTTGTTCCGACGCGCACAGCCCTCGCCCCAGCTCACGATGCCAGCCTGGAACCACTTCCCACTCTCCTCAAAACACACCAGGGGGCCTCCGGAGTCTCCCTGGCGAGGACGGTAAGAGGAGAACGGTTATTAGATTGGGTCTGGATGTGAGATGCACGATAATTGTAAGGGTGCAAGAACCTATCTATACCAGCCCTTTGGCTGGAGAACGTGTTGCACGGTCTCACCTGGCATGCGTCGACTCCTCCAGCCAAGAATCCACTGCAGAGCATCCTGGAGGTGACTTGGCCTTCAGTGACCACGTTACAGACAGTGTCGTTGATGATTTTCACTGATGCCTTTTGCAGCAGCTGTGCTTTTTGACCTGTGAGAGCGGGACAAAGGGGTCAGCGCTCTGTCACGTGACCTCTGTGTTCGTCACTAACATCAAAGGTGTTAATGGGCTGGATTAGTGTTAGCTAATGAAGGTTTAAGAGGCTTCCCAGGAGAGCCGACGTCTGTCTTGATATATGGATATGGAAGAAGGCTTAATGGAATAGAGCAGATTAGAAAAAGATGAGAGAAAAGGGAGGGAGGGTTGAGCGGAAGAGAAGTATGTCATGATGGGAGAGATAAAGAAATGGGAGGGACATTAAAGGAAAGGAAGAAGACAGGATGAAATGAGGGAGAGATGAAGGAAGCAGGCAGGCAAAGGAGATGAAGGACGGAGATGAATAGCTAATTGTGAGAAGGATGGGGGAGGAGTGGGATGTCTTAATTTTGATGTGAGCTGGATATGCAAAAAGGGAAAGACACAATTGTAGAGTGGGTCACCCATAATTGAGGAATAACAGTATAAATATTCAAAATGAGTATAATAATCAGTTATACACAGTGAAAAACAAAAGATGACTAAAGTTCCACACAGAACCACCAATTCCTGCATAATACCTCCTTCTCGGAGCGCGCCCCAGCCTGTGACCCAGCAGGACATGCCTGCAGGGAAGACGTGGGAGTAAGAGGGTAGGCAGATGGGTTGGATGGTGTTGGTGAACTCCAGCGGCTCGCTGAGCTCCAGCAGTGCAATGTCATAGTCAAAGGTCATCGGGTTGTAATCCGGGTGGGGAATGATCCTCTTCAATGAGCGGCGCTGTACGGCATCCTGCTTGTACTGGTCCTGCATGCCACTATAGGTTTGCCAGTTGGATGCAACACGATTCCTGTGGTAGCATGTATAGCATCATGGGGCAAAGGTTATGTTTGTGTACATGCATGGACCAGGAGGATGGATGCAATGTCAAGAACATGTGTGCAATCTAATGCAATCCAACAATAAAGCCCTACAACATATGTTTCTATAAGGTTACAGTGTTTGTCGCCCCAAAAACATGGTAATAAACAGCTTTCAACAAAGTTATTAAATATAACTTAACTACAATTAACTACACCGTCATCAACACCCTCTGCAAAAACGGAACATTTTTAGTATTATGTACTGGATTGCATGCACTTTTCATGATATTGTCATCACCCCTGTACAAAAACATGCAAAAATTACATACTACTTATGATGATATACAACTGTAAAGAAAACCTTTGTATGGGCTTGAATAAGTAATCTGGAAAATGCATACAAATGAAAAAAAACCAAACAGCATTGTAAACAGCAAATATCAACACCAACTGTGAGTCTAAGAAGATGAACCTATTCCCTGCTCAACAATAGAGGTGTCTCAGGTCTAACAGCATGGTAAGTGCTCCACCTACAGGCCACTCTGATGAATGTGCCTCCATGCTTCCATGGATGAGATGTAAATTTAGCCCCCCCAAGGTTTTTCTGAATTAACTGCATCATCAGGGGCTAATTTTCAGACTTTGCAATTTGTATATAAATGGCCCCTCTGTTGTGCAAAGTTCTACTTTTTTCCGGCACAATGCATATGAGAATGTTGCATAATGAGATCTGATAAAATGTTAAATAATGTGATGAATAATAAAATATAAGGGGAACAATAACAGTTTATATACCAAAATATATAAGAAGGGATGTGGCACATGTCATATATGGTATAGTCCTGCTCTGTAGATGTATGAGTGCTGTGGATGTTTAGGCTGTGACTCACGCTGCATCGGTAGTGATAAAGCAGTGGGAAGCCGAGAGAAGCCACGTCTTCGAGATGATTGAGGCACCACAAACATGCCCGTAGGTGCGGAAGTGAAGGCTGACCTGCCAGGGCCATTCCCCCAGCTCAGCGTTCTGCCCTCCCACAATGCGGTTCAGCTTATAGGGCCGGGTGCCACAATCTGACATTAAACAGAAAATATGAGAGTTTGAGTTTTTGAACAATCATTGGTTCAGATGAAAAATATTCTACATTTACAATAGGTTGCAACAAATCACAAACTACAATATGAAACCACAATTAAATTAAATTAAAGCAATACATCTGCAAAAGTGATTTCCAGTCCTTTAAAGAAAAATGTTTGCCTTCATAGTCTCACACCCTTTGAAAAGCATCCAAATCCTCCATTTGAACATAATATTTATGTTCTAGCAACACACATGCTCTAACTAGACTCTCAAAAACTAATAAACAATCACAGCCCTGTCCTGTATCCATTTTGTCTTTGCTACTTAAAGCAAGGAACAAGAAACTTTCACATTGTGTTGATTTTGGGTGCTTTCGCGGTAACAGCCACAAAATAGAATGTTAAAAATAAAATCATCTACAGACAAATCTCCTGCTTTATTTAACTGCTTATCATACTACTCACTGTAACTTTGCCTGGGAACCTGTAAACACAGGCTCATTTCATCCAAGTGCATGGAGACTCTTCTCACAGATGGTCTTGTTAACTTATTTAGGCCATATAGAGGCATCAGTATTAAAATGAGACGGTTTCATAACCATTTAAAAACTCCTTGTAGTAGCTTTAAATAAAATGTAAACTTTGCTTGGTCAAACGGGAAATTGATTAAGTGCAAGTGTTCTAAATAAGGACATTAATCTGGAACAGTGGTTGTCACAACACCTAGGGGGTCCTCAAAGTTACAGCAGGGGGGCCTCCAAATTATTGTTTAACAATTTTTTGAAAGCTGTTGTTAGCCATGGTACAACTGCAGCTGAGACATCAGCTACATGCAAGAACAAACAAGAAAAGACCCAAGCATATTTAATGCAATATATGCAATATTATACTATGTCTCTCCAACAGCTGAGGGGTCCGTGACCTGAAAAACATTGAAATACCCCTGATATAGAAGATTGTACAAAACAATTAAATATGGTCTCTCTTGTAGAACGAAAATAACACTCATCTGAGACTGTAGGATTTAACACTGATACAAATGCATTCACTTCCACAATTTCATGTAAAACATGCCATTGTAAATTACCAGTGTTTATATAATGAGAGAGGAGAGGTGTCAGATGGTTGAGAGCAAAATACAAGGTGAGACTGGCATGAACTATTAGTGAGGGGGGGGAAAAAATCAGAAAATTAGATTATGTTGACTTGAAGCCATCATGACGCCGGCCTTGGCTGTGAATGCTACTATGACTCTTTGGAATCCTAATAAGGCACGCTGGCATATTAGCTGATCAAAAAAAAAAAAAGAGAGAGAGAAAAAAAAAAACAAAG
>JAJHUR010000890.1:0-33238 GCA_027495735.1 Lutjanus campechanus
AAACAAACAAACAAACAAAAAAAGACAGATTGTAATCTTTTGATCAAACATTTTAAAAAACATCTGGTTTTGTGCACTAGCCCTACCTCCGGCAGTCAAACAGATGTGTGTGTGTGTGCACATATGTAAAAGAGATACAGTATATTTTTACTGCTTTGATTTTTATCTCTGTTCTCTGCAGGCACCGAGGAGCATCACTGAAAATCTTGCTACTTTTGGATGGTTGAACTCAGTTTTAAATGCATAATACAGAGATTTGCATAGTCAATATGATGGGGAAAGATCAAACTCGGGAGAACTGGAGTCTCAGTGGGAGGTTTTCACTAATAGCATCATGGGAGCTTTGCTTTGGCCCCATAATGTCTGACTAAAGTATACGAGGAGTGCAGTAACTGTGGCTCTGTAAACCTTATATCGAAAGGGGTATCAATAATATTAATACAGAAAAAATAAAAATAAAAGTCAAACACAAAATCCAGTCCTCACCACCACCAGCGACACCTCAATATTTTTTATATAGTCTCTTATTGATGAGCTCATGAGCTTGAGAATATACAAAGAATACACAAACAACTGGTGTCAGCTGACACCAACACCGACCCACTGCTTAACCGGTCCATGTAGGAAGTGGTAAAAAACAAACAAACAAACATCTGACTAATTTCCGATAACACCAACAGCAACAAGAGGAGTCAGTAGGTTATTAATCATCAAGCTGGTAAATAATTCATGAAAGAGGCTTCATTTCTATTCCTCCTCCTATAATGGATTTTCATATCTAATTCCTGGATTCCAGGATTCTTTGATTGGACTTAAAGACACCAAAAGGCAGGCAGTTGGCTGAGCAGATAGCAGTCCTTGACACTGCTGCTCTGGACTTCCAAGAAGAGGTGGTTTTCAGGCCCGTGGGCGGGGGGGGGGCGTAATGGGGAATGCTTGCAGGGTGTGGCACCAGAATGGGCACCAGAATCAGAGACACATGAGCATGCAGCAGAACCAGGCTCAGCAGCCTCACGAGGCCCTTTTCCACTAGATTAGATCTGGTTCTTGAGCCAGTTCCATTCAAGATTCTTGGTGCTATTTAGGAAACCAGCCGCCAATTCCACCAGTTTTGTGTGGAACCATTTTAATCAAGGATAATCAGCAACAGAGAGTGCTGCACAATGCACAACAACCTGTAAAATATGGTGACCCCCCCTTTGGTTCCCAAGGAAAAACCTGCCTATTTTTTTGAACTGGGAACCAAACTTTTAGGTTCTGAACCAACTAATTTTTATTGGAAGTGCTCAGGCAGTTCAAAATTTGGTGCTTGAATCAGAACCGGGCCAGTTCCATGTTGGTGGAAAATACCTTCTTGTGACTACAGCCGGACCGGGATCGAAGACAGACGATGGAGGCCAGCTGACAAGAGGGAATACAGTACCAAGGTGATTTACACCAGCTCCGACCAGGACAGGACAGGTGGGGACAGGAGAGACATATAGCGGGAGACGAGCAAGAGAAGGGTCGGGCATCACTCAACACCCACCCTTGGAGGCCTGAGCAGGGGTTACAGTGGAGTGAGGCCCGAGGTACCAGGTGCGAAACCTGGCAGAAGCCCACTTTGGTGTTGTTGGACTGAAGGCAGACTGGACACTTCAGTGACTCATTCTCGGCTTTTGAGGTACAAAATGGTATTACCAGAGCTAGCTAATTAGCATGCTAACTTCAGTAGGTATCTACGTTATGTTTAGTCTTGCCAACTTCGTTCCTCTCCTCTGATGTAACTGACATATCCCGTGTTTTCCCAGAAGTTATAGCAACTAGCTAACAGCTAGCAGAAAATGCACCATAACCTTGGACAAATTACAGATTACTCTGCGCTTGAACATTGCTGGAAACATTTTTGGAAACAAAACAGCCTGTCCAGTTTAACCTAAAGTGAGAAGTACTTGTTGAACAAAAATTAATTAATGCATGTGTAAAGGAATGGTTAAGTGCATGTGTGTGTGTTGTGTTTCCTGACTATTGCAGAGAGACCATGTTTCCTCCTGCTGCCTGTTCAGTTCAGTTCAGTTATGCAGCACCGCGCCACTTGAACATCTCCTGCTGGAGGCCTGGACAGGATGCAGTGCTGGCAAACTTTCTGACAAACGGGCCAACGCTGGGAGGGACTGGGCTGAGCTTCTATACATGTGAGTTACCAGTAAAGACAGAAGGAAACCGCCTGTGCTCGGGTTGAATTTCTTTGGAGACTTGGTGCATTTTTGTTTCACTTTTAGATTATTTTGTGCCAGTAGTTCTTTCAGTATGTTTGGGAGGTTGGTAAGCTCATTTACAGTTCACACTCGGGGTACATATACCTACACACGCACACAAATGTCTGCCTACATGCAGCCTATGCAGCAAAAGCTTGTTTCTAAACTCTATTTACTGCAGCACTCTCTGCTCTTTGTTGTGTTGCACACTGAGTGAGAGTCACATTACGTGCAGGACATACAGAGAACTGCTTTCCTTTTGTAAAAAACTGATTACAATGCGTAGCTGCAGGACACGAGCTTTAAGGATAATCAGCAGGGGCAGGAAACAGGAGAGGTTTGCAAAGGTGCGTGTCATGCTTTAGGAAGCGTTTATAGACTTTAATGGGACGTCTGTTCATTCAAATGCGGAATTAATTACCCGATTTTGATTCTTACTGTCATTGTCTTAAAACGGCTTTTGGAGCAGAGGATTTGCCGTGATGAAAAATCAGGAACTAAAGTAATTCAGTCATATACTGTTTGGTGGCATTTAAAGGACTATTTGTTTTTGCATGTTGTAGCTGGTTTTCATGTACACAACTAACTTTCAGGTACAAAACAAACTATAGCATTAGTAAATTATAAAAGTGCATTATTTCCATTATGAAAATTCAAACTGCAGAGCCTTGAAACATTTAAAATAGTTAGACTGTATCTGATTTTATTTTGGCAGGATTATGTTACATGTATGCACTTGTAATGTGGTGCAGAGTTTTTCAAATTAAAAGGCACTTACATTTACCACATGTTGACAACTGAACTTTTGGGGAAGTAAATGTTCACTGTGGTGGATCGTAGCAGTTGTCATATCTCCAAACTTATGGTCAAATAAATCAAATTAAAATAAATTAAACTTCAATTCAAAATACAAAATGCTTGCTTGCTTTCAGTGCAGAAGGTTGGTACTTCTTGTGAGGTCCAGTGCAATGATCATTTAGTATGATGCAGATCATTTCATACTGCAGTAACCAAATATATAAATCAGAATTATACTGGAATAAATATAAGGCTACTTTGGTTGAAAGACAAAATAATAATAAAAAATAAAAAAAACTAATGACAGTGCATCCTAAAGCTTCTTTAGGAGATATCACACAATAACATTTAACTGTCTTTACTGTTAAGTCTGTATTCCTGAGTGTTGATTTAAATGAGTTGGAGGCCTTTTGACTGTTGTTTTGTGGTTTTAACATCAGAAAAATACATAAAGCAAAATGTTTATTACAGACTAAGACTGTCATGAAAAATGCTCTGATATTTACCTGTCATTTCCTACCTCATAGCTCCACCTTGTGGAGTAATACAGGAATTATACTTAAAGGGGGAAAAAAACTGAACCAGGTCGGGTTCTGCAAACTCAAACTGACTTCCAGATGGACCCGCTCTACATGTCATAATGTTTACAGCAGTCACAAGGATCTAACAGGGTGACCCCATGTCCTCAGATTAAGAAATATGCACAGTCATGATGTTTGTCTCAAACATGGCCGGTTTGTAACAAAAATCACATGAAGTGAGAGTCAGTAAATATTGTTTTCCGAATAGTTTATGACTTCTACATTAGTCTTGTGATCAGTGTGAGCTGAGGTGTGTTTTTCTGGGGCTGTTACTTTAACCAGCTAGAACTGTTGTCAGCCTGAATTTGGGAGAAGCCAAGCTGAAAGTCACCATAATCAGAAAAGGTAAAGCTAAATAAGAGAGGGCCGAAGCTGGAACCCTGGGGATCCCCAACAAAACATTCTAAAAATGCTTAAGTTTTTCCACTAAACAGCAGCCCCCACGACACACTTCACACAGTCTCTTGAACCCATCACCTAAAGCCAACAGGAAGTCTGCCATTTTGAATTTCATGGTCAATGTTGGGTGGTCTATTAACTGTTTGGCCATAAAATAATATAGTTTACACATATATAAGCATTACAGAATTCCTGAAATTTAGTTCTGGCTCTTGGTTTTGGTTTACCACCCTAAGATTTTCTGTGAACAATCTATGGGGGCGCCACTGCTTGTTGCTGATCTGCCTCCTCTCAGGACTGTGTGGATGTCTTCTTGTTGTGGAGTCCCAGCATGGCTCCACCCAAATTCAACCTGAAAGTCATGCAAACTGGCTCCAGTGGCGCAATCGGTCAGCGCGCGGTACTTATAAGACAGTAACCTGCAGAGTGATGCCGAGGTTGTGAGTTCGAGCCTCACCTGGAGCAGAGAAGTTTTACCTGTGTAGTACACTAACAACACACTGAAAAATCTAGTGATCACACTGGCAAGTCTGTGTATAATAAATCATAAAAAGACACTCTGAAAGTTGAGACAGGCCAGTCAACAGGAAAACATTTGGTTAAATCAGAAGAAGTCACAAAGCAAAACATTACTTACTCATTCATCAGAGTTTGTTCGGTTCTGTATCATTCTCACTGAAAACCTTATTCGCCTTCATTTTTAGTGCAAATACTTAACATTAAAAGTCATTTTCTAGCTAATTAAATTGTAGTACAGTTGATTCTTACACAAAAATGACAAATGTCAAAGTGTGTTTCATATGTATAGCATTAAACACAAACATTAGTCAATAGTTAAATAATTTTAGAGTATGGTATTAGTAGGGTGATGCAGCTTGGTGGTCCTCACAATGCTGACCCAGGCTGGCCCCTTGACCAGCAGCTTATGGAGCTGCAGATAGCAGCAGCTGAGAGAATTTATCTGAAAGAAGCCTTTGACATGTTGCAAAATATCTGCAATGATGTCTCTAACTCACATTATATCATTAGCTCCCTTGTCATGGTGTAGAACAGTGGTTCTCAGTCCTTTTACTAATGTACCCCCACAGCCTTATCAGATGAACTACCTTCATCAACACCACCCATCAGGCTCTAAATGTGATTATCTGAACACATTTTAAACTGGATCTTTTAATTTTATCATAGCCTTCAAGTGTAAATGTTCAGTTCAGTTTTGAATTTGTTGTACTACTACACAGGAATGGCAGAAACTGGACATTTTAAACATTTACTCACTACCTTTAGCTTACTATTTTAACCATTGATCAGTCATTTTCAACCATTTATCCATTACTTTCAGCTATTTTAATAATTTGTGTCCACAGCTTTAGCTCTCTCACATTGTTTGGCTGAGGTAGTCAGCAAAATGAATTACTTTTAGCTAGCAACAGTTTATCCATTACTTTAAACTGGTTGAACAATTTATCCACTACTTTTAGCTTTATCACATTTCACTATGTAAACTGTTTATTGATTACTTAAAGCTCCAATTTCCACCATTTATCAATTAGCTTACTTTTAGCTTTTAGCTTACTAAAGCTATTTCAAGCATCTATACATTACTTTCAGCTTTTCTAACAATGTATCCACTACTTCAGCAGTTTCACATTGTTTCTAATGGGCTAATTTTAGCTAGCAACTGTATTTCATGTTTCTTACACTTACTTTTTTTTTTTTCTGTTTCTGACTAGCTGTCAATTCCCACAATTTATTCTTTACTTTTAACAAATTGACTACTTTTAGCTTTTTCACCATTTAATACTTTCAGCTAACAATTTAAACTGTATATTGATTAAAGCCCCAACTTCAGCTGTTTATCAATTTGCCTACTTTAAGCTAACTATTTATTTACAGTATTTAACAGGGACAGTGGACAGCTACTTAGCTGCACCAGAGTTAGCTATAAGCTAATTTTCACCTGTAGTCCTAAGCAGGAAACAGAGAATAATTTCTCCACTAAAAGAAATTAAAATATATAAACACAATTACAAGACAGAACATATTCATGCAACAATGGCCTATAGCAAGACCACACAGCATCAAGACGCCATAACAATACATAATTAGCAACATTTTTAGGCAACTTTGTTTAAGTAACCTTTGAGCAGATATAAAACCTGCTAACATCCCCTCAAAAACAATAAGACGTGGCATCTAAAGGGCCAGCAGGAGAAAACCCCCCCATCAGCTGCACTTTGAGGTCACCACATTCATGATATGGTAAATACTTCGTGTGACGCACGTCGAGCAGCTGATAGCGCGGTGGTGGGAGCCTCCACCCTGCCCTGGCTGCAGTCCGATAAGACAGAGGAGGGAAACAACACGGACGCGGAGACCCTTTACTCTTACATCCCGTCTTTTTTTCTTCTTCACATAGGCAAAGAATTATTACTTAATCTCTTTACTCACCATCCGTCTCTGCGTTTTTTTGGTAAATCACGAAAATGTAGTGACAAGAATAGTCGATTGACGCCTTTTACGCACAAATTTGCCGGCTGTTGTGGATCTGCTCCGCTGTAAAAGTCATCTTGTTTTGCGGCTGCAATGCTCTCAAAGAGGGAGAAAGAGCTCATTGCAGAAGTATGGGGGAAACTGACTCCTGTGGCAGATGATATTGGGTCTGATGCGCTCTTTAGGTAGGTTCACAAAACATTTCCAATAAATAAATAACTCAACTAATATATTTATTATTCTGTGTATTTGAAACCAACTGTTATTCCTCCAGAAAATCTTGAATGTGTGTTTATAAAGGTTAAGACTTCATCCTAGCTCAATCATAGTTAAAAAACAGACATTATTATAACTTCACAGATGAAGATGAAGGCTCTTGTGACCCTTCATCAATGACTTAATCAACACATCTTAATAAAGAATCTCTGTTTGTTTGTTTTTTAAAACCTTTATCAATACAATATATTATTGACATTTATAACCTTAGACTTGATGTCTATAAAGAATTTGTTTGGTAATTAGTTAGCATATAAATATTTTTATGATAAAGTTGTGTCATGCAGATTAAAGTCAGTTGGTTGGCCGATATTACTGGTCTGATATTGGCTTAGCACAGCTATATTGGAGTACATGTTGACTGCGTTTTATGTATATTTGATTTTTTTTTTCTTAATTCAAGTTGTTCTTTGTTGTTCTTTTTCACCATTTAAAATGTACTGTATTTTATATATGAGTATATAAATAAAAAAATATTTATACTGATATCGGATTTTATTTACTCCTAATGTCGATATTTGCATCAACTCCAAAAATCCAACAGCAGCTAAAGAAGAGGCCAAAATCAATCTCCATGTCATATCAAGTGCATGATCCCATCTCTGTATTGTGTCTCTTATACTGTCTTATAACAAAATTTAAAAAAAATTATTCTATACAAAAAGAAAACAGGTGAAGCGGACGGATGTTTGCCTGTGCGCTCCGCCTGTTTTCACATGTTTGGACCTATTTTTCAACTACTGATCAATCTGGTAATAATTTCTTCCTCTAGCTGATTAGTTGTCTGGTTCATAAACTGACAGAAAGTGTTGACCAGTGTTTCTAAAAGTCCAAGATGACGTCCTCAGATATTAAATATCATCAAACCTTTTCTGATAACATGTGACACTGACTGATTAATTTTACTGCAATGCATTTTCAAAACTCTGCAACTCACAATAAAACTGTTTGTTTTGATTTTGGGGTGAACTGTCCCTTTAAAGATCAGTAGTGTGGGATGAAAATGTAAAAAAAAAAAAAAAAAAAAAACTGCAGTGAAAAAAAAATTATAAATAAATAAAATTTAAAAAACAAAAACAGGAAATTCATCTGTAAAATCTTATTTAAAAACCATCAAATGTACAGGAAGGGTATAGTAGAAAATTATGATATGAAAAGTAACTAAAGCTGTCAGACAAATGGAGGAAATTCAGTTAGTAATATTATGTTGCATGACATGGAAATACTCAAGTACAAGTACCTGAAATTTGTACTTAATCCAGAACTGATGATTGCAGCAGAAATCCTAATTCTGATCCTGAATCCAACGTCATTTTCCCCCAATTCTTCCACAGGATGTTTGCCACTTTTCCAGGTACCAAGACGTACTTTTCCCATCTGGACATCAGTCCTCGCTCCCCTCACCTGCTCTCTCACGGGAAGAAGATTGTTCTGGCCATCGCAGAGGGAGCCAAAGACATCAGCCAGCTGGCCGTCAACCTGGGTCCCCTGCAAACTTTTCACGCCTACCAGCTCCGGATAGACCCCACCAACTTCAAGGTGCCTGTACCACAGAGCCCCACTTCTACTGATGGATCATACTGATAATAAGTCTTATTTCATTTCTGCTGAAATCGTTCTTAATGGGAGTGTGGTGCTGAGTTATCAGTGGTGTGAAAATGACATGTGTCAAGTCCATGTCAGATCAAACTCCAGTGACATCAGCACCAGTTTATAGCTGTTGTTCCCAACCTTTTTCCTTAAAGGATCCGTTTTCTATCATTTAGTAAATTGACAGACCCCCTACTTTTTGGATAGTACAGTACAGAACAACTGATAAACTGCACAATTAACCCAAAGTGAACACAATAACTGCAGGATGTTTGTGTACAATGAGCGATGTGGGTGAACTTTGAGCAGATTATTTCTGGTGAATGTTAGGAAATAGCTTGTGTCTTGTCAGATTTTTAAAAATGTGTACAATAAAGATGACATTCTTCTAAATGCTGAGACACAGACACACTGTATATGTCTTTAAAAAGTTTTCTTACACCCACAAGGCCTTGTGATGCCCCTGTGAAGCTTTGGCGACATCTAGTGGTGGTCGAGACCCCCCAGGATGGCAACCAGTGCCTTTCAGTTTCAAAACCAGCATGTCTACCTTAGTTCCCCTCAGCAGCTCAAGAAACCTAACACATGCTGCCAGTTTTTATGCACAGAAACGTATTGACCACATATATAGATAACACACTGACACACATTTGGAAGCATCAGTTATCGTGGAATACACCAAATGATAGATTTGCATCTGTTGTTGCATTCCAGAAAACATATTTAATTTAAAAAGATGTGATTTCTTGTGATAGAATAAATAAAATAAAATACTGGTCTACATGTAGTTTTCAATATATGTTAGATCAGGACATTTATAGTCTAATTAAATTGTTTTCCATAAGTATCTTATTTACATCATAATGATCAATATTTCTCTCATTGACAAAGCATGTCTTCCAATGTTACATTCAATTATAAAGTGAATGTAAGAGACTGAGATTTTGGAAATACAATGCAAACATTCAGCTGATAAACATTTGCATCAGGCTGCAGGTTTTCTCTTGTGTCTGCACAGTAAGTCGCTGCTGGAAGATTTTGTACAAATTTGACAGAAAACTCCCGAAAACTAGCTTGTGCACCTTGCAGGGGTCACTTAAGATGTGTTCAGTTTAGCCATGAAATAGACCTGTTTTTCTTCATCACAGAAACATCAACACAGTGAGGTTCACATCAGTTACATTTAGACTGAGAATAGAAGGTGTACACGATTGTCACATTATATGACTCTTGTTATGCAATACTTCTATTATCCGTGCTTCAGTCTACTTTGGAAAAAGTAATGTACAACTGAAGGTCTGACCAGGTTGCATTGACTTATTGTACAAAGTCATTTGTTTGCAGGCAAAAGCCTCATGAAACACTTTCAACCCTAATTTTACTGTTGTCCTAACGCATTTTTAAGCTTTGATTTTTCGAATTCATTAGTTTTCACAGAGGCCCAAACTGGATTCAGTCACTTGTCAGTAACAAACCTCTCTCTTCTCTGCAGCTTTTCTCACACTGTATGCTTGTCACCTTGGCCTGTCACATGGGCGATGACTTCACACCGGTTCTACACGCAGCAATGGACAAGTACCTGTCAGCTTTCGCAGCCGTGCTCGCCGAGAAATACAGATGAGACCCTGCCACGTCCTGTTAGGAAATATGTGAACCCTTTACGATGCTCTAGGATATGAAGTATTTATTTATGCGTGGTTGTTATAGTGCAATGTTTTGTGGTAATAAAAATGTGCAATAATCACCTTTCCTGTTGTTGTGTTTTATTACCAAATGTTTTATCCCATTAATTACACATTATGGACAGCTGACCAGTTTGAAAGCAGGCCATGAGATTGAGTGCTGACATTGCTAAATGATGATGGCATACACTGGTAACTTATGCAGTGTGGAATCTAACTTGAAATAACGTGACGTATCTGCAGGTTCATTTTAATACCATACTGGAATAAGCTGAAACCAACGACAGACTGAAACACAGAGAGTTAATCTGTGGTTTGAGCATGAAAATACACCTCACAAGAAGTTTAAACTGAAAGGTTTAGACCACAGCCTACTGGGTTAAATCTGTGCTGCAACAGCGCCCTCTTTTGTCCAGATAATATTATACTTTGATAAAATGAAATGACGCATTTCATCAACACTTATTTGTTTTAACAATAGACTTTTACATTCAGGACTTTTTACTGGCACAGAGCTAAATGGACCTTCCTCAACTGTGTCCACCGTCAATGAACTTTTAACCTCAGACAGATTTTATGCCTTTTATCATTAAATATACAGTTTAAAAACTCAATGCGAACATACAGCCAGGCAAGCAGTGGTAGAATATAATTAAATAGAATACATCTTCTCAAGTATTGTTAAGTATGGTTTTATTGAGGAACTTGTACTTAAATTGACTAGTTTCTTTTCATGCATTCATACTTACTCCATTACATCCTGGACTGATTCATTGTACTTTTTACTCCACTGCAATTATTGGCAACTTTTTATTTATTACTGCTATTTTAAATTAAGTATATTAAACAAATTAGAACAAATGAAGACCTCATACAATAGTTTGAAGTGTTGTTAGAAATTAAACTATTGTTTGCTGCATAACAATATATACAAGTAAGGCTGACAAGATGATGCTTTTCCTTGTAATTATTTTTAAATATAATTGAATGGTTTGGACTGTAAATGTGGTATTAGTACTGTGATTATTATTTAGATACACACTCCAGTGCAGTTAGTGGCATTAATGCACCACAGTCTTGCCACAGCCAATAAATACAAAGACAAAGAAGCCGCTATACAGGAGGAAATCACATCTTCTTATGTGCTAGGATCATTGTATTCACCCTTGTTCCAAAGGGAAAAGACTGAACTGGTTCAGCAGGCGCATAGTTTAATGTTTTGTTAAGATCTGTAAGATTCCCACACATTATCTTTCAATTCCAATATTTTTTTACTTAACTCCAATACCCTGCTCAAATTAATTTTGATTATGCCTGTTCTATAAAACACACCACAGCAATGCTTCAGCATCATGAAAACAATTAGACATTTAAGACGTATTAATTAGCCCCTTTAGGTGCTGAACAGGGAGCTGTCTGCTGCTGAAATAAAGTTATAATGAATTCTCAGCTGTCTCTGGTGCTGAAAGTAGCCAGAAACAGAGCAATCCTGAAACACTTTTGTTAAATAAAGTAAAAATTTAATTTGGTGCTGAAATAGCACAAAATTGAATGTGGAGCTGTCTGTGGTGCTGAAATAAGATCAAATTGAATGTGGAGCTGTCTGTTTGACTGAAATAAAATTGAATTCAGTGTGGAACTGTCTGTGGTGCTGAATATATACAGTGACTTCAATGCCCTTGGGAAAGTAGTATACTTCCGGCAACTTTGGGATCTTGTTTTCACAAGTTTAAGAAAAGCAAACCATAGTCAGGTAATATAACTAAAGAATTATTACATTATAACAAGACGTTTAGAAACCATAGACACCAGTAAAATCAAATACAAAGTCATGTACTGGTTGGCCTACATCGTTCAGATTCTGGCACACATTAATGGAGCTTAAAAAGAAGAGCTGAGACTTCTCTCACTTTCTTAACACATGCCGGTGGAGCCCCCTGCTGGATTCAACAAGCAGCTGCGCTGCTACACAGCCTCATCTGTGCGATGTGGTGAATTTTTAATGGGCGGAGCCAAGATGTCACATCTGAGGTGGTTCATCATATCAGCTGTAGTCAGTGTGACTGACCTTAAACTGATATTTAAAAAAAAAAAAAAAATCAAACCTGTATTTCTGATAGTTTTAGAAAAAATGGTTACAAGTTTGGAAAAAAATAAATAACTTTTGCTTGTTTTGTAAGTTTTTGAATTATGTCTAATTGTACTGTATTTTTTTCTTTGTTTTACTTCACATATTTTATATCATAAAGTAAACCTGGAACCCTTCATGTTGTAAAAGAGCCACTCGTTTTTTTTATTATTGCTTTTAATAACAACTATTGACATGTAACAGTGCAGAAAATGTTCTCATGTGATGTGTTATAGGTTCTGTGCCTGTGAGAGTTGGTTACGCCAGCTGTTAGTTTCTCTGTGTAGCTTTGAGCTTCTCTATTCAAACTGTCGCATCGTTTGGGGCTCGAGCTCTTATCAGTTTGAACTGCAGTCTGAGATAGTCCGCGTGCGTGATGAGTTCAAGCGTCACACGGAAAAACAAGACCTCAAGACTGTATACCACTTTGTCCTCAGCTGACACCAAAAACCTTTTTTTTTTTTTTTAAATGGCGTCTTTACTTTATAACACATTATCGGACCTATTCGTTTCATTTATAGTGGAAATATGTATCTTATATGTGAAGCCTACAATTTACTACAATGAATTTTCCAAAGATTTGCTTACGAGATAGCAGAGGCTACATTTATTATATCTGCTGGTGGACTTGGATGCCCCTATTGTGGATAAAACTTACAGACCAAAACAGACCAAATAAAATTAATATGATTCCTTCAGTAATTCAAATAGATTTATAGTACCAGTACAATCAGAAACTATAATATATAGAGTATATTTAGAGTTTTGCATAGTCCCACTCTTCACTAGAGCAATTATTACAATTTCATATTGTGTTGTGTTACTCCCAAAGCATTTGTCTTCACAATGGTTTGTTTCGTTTGCTTTTTTTAAGGAAATTATTCTTTCTTGAGTAAGTTTTTTTTTTCCTAACAGAATAATTATATTTATTATCTGGGGACATTTTTATCCAGAACCACCAAAATAATGTTTAAAGGTGTACGTGAGTTTTGTATATTGGCCCAGACAGCATGGATAGAAACAAATGCATCGTCTTCCTCTTCTTCATTACAGAATCTAATGATGATAATGATGTTGAACACATCATTGTCATCAGTGCCCTCTCGGATGCCCTTTCAGCGAAGTAATCAAGTACCAGCTGCCCTACATGCCAGAAAATTAGTTGGCCTCAAAGTGCATTTATGGTTAAATGGTTAAAAGTTCCGTGTGTTTTTCTCAGTCATAGTAGTTATACTTCAAATATTAGTCATATAATAAAACATCTTTTAACATAACCAGCGTTTGTAACAGTTTCACCATAAATGCAGCACGACTTTGCTTTACTTTGCCCCTCAGACGCTTTTTTTTTTTATTATAAAACTGTAAAAGATAGAAATGAAAAAGCCGTCTTACTTAAAGTTTTGAAGAAATGTGTCATCTTAAAATTTATAACTGTTGTAAATCTTTTACTTGCTTAATTATTGACAGTAACAGATTTTGACAAGGGATGTCCAAACATTTGCATGTATTTATCTAATTATGTTGTTCTTGTTACAAGAGTGAAATAATACATTTATTTGTGTTAAATATAATTTATATATGTATATATGTCATATATAGCCTACTTCCACTATTACCTGTATTAAGCCTTTTACTTTTCAAGCTAAATAATGTTTTTGAAAATTAGGGGGGAAATATGCTAAGATTGCGCAACGACTGTCTACCATTAAACATTAATGACACTCTATAATAACGTTATAGTGACTAAAACTATACTGTTGAATTTATACCAACCTTTCTACTTTACTGCCGTCGCTTTGGTGGTTAGAGAATAAAATACCGTGGTTTATTTTTTGTCTATTTACATGGCATTTTATCTCAATTATACCTTTGCTTAACCTGGCTAAATAAAGGTTAAATAAAAAACAAATAGATAAATAAAATGAGATCAATTTTTTTATTTCTTATCAGGGTTTATTTCCCCTTTGCGCCTTGTGTTACCTCTGTGGCTGTGCGTAATTACGCACGAATAAAAGGGGGGGAAGGAACAACACATGACCTTTACTTCAATGTGCCTTTATTTCTTGAGTGATGGGACACATGACACACTTAAACAGACGCGAGGTCTCCTTCTTGTCGCCTGATGAAGCGGCTGCTTCTGGGTTTAGTGGTACTGCCTTCCCAGGGCAGACACCACCACAGCCAGGAACTTCTGGAAGGTTGCCTGTATGTCTGGGGTGAAGTCCTTTCCCATCTTGGCGGCGATCTCGATGGTCAGACAGTCAGAAAGCAGCTATAAGACGGGAAAAAAAAAACATGAAATACCGTCATACATGTGTTTTAAGTCATTTACGTGCGTTCAACACGATTTGCAGTGATATGTTCTTTGGTGTATATTGTTTTGTTTTTTTTATATCCAAGCATATATATATGCGATTCTGTGATGTCAGTGTCCTTAAAACTGGTCTGTGAGAACTGACAATGAAGTGAGTGATTTCTCTGAAACTTTACTTTGAAGTTGTCGGGGTCGACGTGCAGCCTCTCAGAGTGCAGCACGCTCAGCTCGGCGTAGGTGGCCTTGATGTTGTCCATGTTCTTCAGAGCCCTGTCCAGACCGTGCAGCACGGTGATACCGTGGGCTGCGATGTTCGGGTTGCTCTTGATGGCCTCTGCGTTGTAGAGGTTGCCGAAGGCCCCGAAATACCTCTGAGTCCAGGGGAAAACAATCAGACACCTGCAGGGGGAAGATGAGACATGAAAGTTTGGCAACGATTCAGTCTGGAACAATTCATTTGAGCTCCAGGGGCGCTGTGTTTTGTTTTCTGTACCTGCACAGAGACTTTGGCCCGATGTCTTCATAGTTCAGGCTGGCGAAGATCTTGTTGATGATGCCGCGCTCCTGCTCAGTCCACTCAACCATGGCTGCTTTTTATTTTGTGTTCAGGCTCTGAAAAAAAGGCTGAATAGTGAGTCAGCTAGACCCCCTTCTATTTAAATGCTTAAACGCACACCACCCTAAAAGAGAGGTCGGCGATGATAGGCTGAAGATGAAGCGTCCGAGATAAACTACAGACTCCACCAGAAGTTTCTGGAAAGTTTTGGTTCAATGCAGTGCAACAGATTTGTAAAGGTGCCAAAGATTAACGTCGACAGTTAAAATAGTTCCGATAGGTTTTCAGAAAGCAGTTAATTAGGCAAGCTGCACGTTTATAAGAGACAATTTGTTTTAAAAAACAAAACAAAACAAAAACAAACAAAAAAAACTTGAGTTAAGCTCTTGTACATCTATGCAAGTTAACGCATTTTACTGACCTAATCAGTCTTTTTATTATTAAATAAAATGAATCACTTTCCGCACATTGTTTTAAATAAGGACAAACTATTCAATTCTTTTTAAATTGTAGTTTTCCGATTTTTTCAAGACCTTTCATTGTGAATCTTTCCAGTATCCGTTCTGCTCATTCAACCCAATTTAACCTGCAGGATAATTGAATCCTAAACTACTTAACGACGTCTTTTGACTTTGTTACTTTGTTGTTATTATACAGGAAATAATATGTGTTTAACCCTCTATGATACCCCCTTTTTTAAGGGCAAACTTTATGGTGCGTTTCCTGAATGCAACACTGCACCATTATGGTAAGAAATTTAAAAAAAAAAAGAGTTATTGTTAATAACAATATTGTTAATGTTTTAATGATGTTTATAACTGGAAGTTACCTTCAGGCAACAATGTGGAACAGCCTAACTGAATGAATGTGTTGGAGTGCCACCATATTCCAGCAAACTTTACATGACTTTACAAACTTATAAGTACCGCGCGCTGACATGAATGTGTTACATTCAAGTAGTTCCTTTCAGTTTCCTGGCGTGTGTCTTTCCTGTCATACACTGTGTTGCAACTAGGCCTACTTGTTGTGTTGCTGTCCTCTTTGGCTCACTGCTTATGTCAAAATAAAATAAAATAGTTATAATAAAGCAATGCATTTTTACCCCCTATCTTATATAAACCCATATACACAATACACAACACCAAAAATGCCATGGTGGGAATCCATAATGGTATGGTGTTACCTTAATGCAACATTTACATTTTAACAGTTTTTTCACAACTTAATTATCAAATAAAATACATGAATCGATTAAATTTCTAACTTTAATCATTTATCAGTGTGAATCCAATTGTTTCCTCGTTGCAAAATGACAGAAAAAGACGTTTTCAGACCATTTTTGTGGCGAGAGATGATGAAGTTGAACCATGTGAGGAAGGCCCCAAACACTGCTGTTATTTTCTTGAGGATCCTGCCTCTCTTTTTCTTTCTTTCTTTTTTCTTTTTTTTTTTTTTAAGTATTGCACCAAAACTGAGGATGTATTGTGTGATCATTAAGAGTCAAAAATGGGTATGTTACCCACAGGCAACACCGTAGAGTGTTGAGTTAAGACTGCAGCCCTGTCAGGGCATTGACACCAACAGAAAACCTGAATGTGAGCTAGTGCTTGGACAATTTATACAGTAACATTAGTTTCAAATATTTAAACAAAAAAACAAAACAAAAATGTGTCACTGAATGCCATTCACTTTGCCAAGTAGTCGGGCAGTGTTTCATTCCAGAGTGTTATCTCCCAAACCACACTGGTGTTATGGAGTTATCTCAAGCAGCGCCTCCTCCCCACCCACACACCCGCTGCCAAAATTCACATATGTTTTGATTAAGAAAATACTTGACGCCAGTGATAAAAGTCGCGAGCGCTGTTTCCTCCCTTTGATAGCAAATACATTTATGCCCGGAGCCAAAAATGCCGAATTAAAAAAAAGAAAAAGAAAAGTCAATCACTGATAAATCGTATGCTGATTTCACAGCTGCAGCGCGATAAGAGCGTAATTATTTATTTATAGGAAATGATTAATCGAGTGCACGCGGCTCCCGTGTGCACTGGACAGAAAGTGTAAATAAACTTTTGTTACCAATTTCGACGTCTTCACTTCACTTCACTTCACTTTATTGATTTGTCCCCGAAGGGCGATTAGGTGTGCAGCAGATACAATACAAGTTCACACACACATTCATAGACATTGACATAAAACACAATGAGAACAGTGGAATACATAAGTGCCAAGTGTACTGTTCTTCAGTGCAAAAGGAGATCTTACTAATAAAAATGTGAATATATATGAATATTTATATTCAACTTGATCAAAATGCGGAATGCACGTATGATTTTTCGTAACTGGTATCCTTAAATGACCCATGATTTTTTTCTGGCTTGTGGCAAGTTTAAAAAAAAAAAAAAGAAATTTAAATAAAATCACCCAAAATACACTTTATGGCTTAATTGTGTCGATTTAACTTAGAATCATTACAAACTTTAACCAAAATCTATTTCTTTCTATTCTTTTTTTCTATCACTTGTGCCTCAAAAATCAGCCTGTCACACTGTAAAACAACACAGTTTTTATTAAATATAACCAAGCAAAGGTCTGTGTCCCAAAATGTATTAAATATAACTGACAAATGCCACATATATATATATATATATATATATATATATATATATATATATATATATATATATATATATATATATAGCTAAAGGTCTGTCTACCGAAATGTTGTCATTAAATATAACCTGTAAAGATTTTTTTTTTTGGTTTTTTTTTTACCGAAACGTTGTTATTAAATATAACCAATAAAGGTCTAGGTACCTAAAAGTTGTTATCAAATATAACCTTTTAAAGGTCTGTGTCCCGAAACGTTGTTATTAAATATAACCTGTTAGGGGTCTGTGTACCAAAACGTTGTTATTAAATATAACCTGTTAAAGGTCTGTGTACCGAAACGTTGTTATTAAATATAACCTGTTAGAGGTCTGTGTACCGAAACGTTGTAATTAAATAACTGATAAAGACGTGTGTACCAAAACCTTGTTATTAAATATAGGCTAGTATAGATCTGTGTTCCAAAATGTAATGTACTAAATGTAACTGCACCAGAACTTTTTCTCTGTATCTTCTGAAATTGTTGCATTTTGGTTTGTTCTTTAATTGTTTCATGCCATGGCAGAAATGTCAACTTACAATAGTTGGAATGATTGAGTGAAATGCATAATGTGCATTAGTGGAAGTAATTCATTTGATGTAGTTTTAAGACGAGGTTTCTTGATATTTACTCTGCAGCCCTCTTGGCGCAGCACCTGCCTCCTGTGACCTAAGGTGCCCTCCTGCACCTCAGCCTGGACCCTGCTTCACCCCGTGACCTTACTAACAAACCATAAGATCACGTGAAGGGACTCTCAGGCATCGTACGTCATGGTCATGTTTTTGCCAACTAAAATCTAAGATGTTTGCAGGTGATAGCACCCCACGGGGCTGGCATCTGGCCACTTTAAGTGTCTATCAGGCGGGGAAGAAGGGTTCCAGATGAGTAAGGGGATGTGGCTTGGCACCAGCCCCCGTGGGCGTGACTCTCGAGCCAAACGAATTTAAGCAGAGGTGTAAACGGTCTCAAGATCACCATCCGAATCTGGTTGAACCAAGCAGACATGAGTTTGACTGACAAAGACAAGGCTGCCGTCAAGGCCCTGTGGGCCAAAATCTCCAAGTCGGCAGATGAGATCGGGGCTAACGCTCTGGGCAGGTAAGTGTCGCGTTTAACCACGTTTTAAGTTAATATCAGCGGTTTCTTTATGACACGCTATTACTTAATCATTTTATTCACTTAACGATTAATTTATATGATTTTCTTATTAGATACATAAAGGACAGAGAAATACTAAACAGTAAGGACATGAAGATAAGGAAAAAAATATTTTAAAAAAAGAGTAAAAGAAAAAACAAACAAAATAGTGAATATTGTTTTTATCCATATGAGTCAGATTTGTTTTATTCTGAGTTACTTAGCTGTTTAAGCTGTTTACTGGGGCAACAAAGTGAATTAGAAACAACTTTAAAAAAAGTAAACTAATCGGCTGTAAATCTAAATTAGGATTTTTTACAAAGTAGTTCATCATAGACATACGAAATCATCCTCGTTAATGATCAAAAGAGTTTGATTGCTCCAGGTGAGGCTCGAACTCACAACCTCGGCATCACTCTGCAGGTTACTGTCTTATAAGTACCGCGCGCTGACCGATTGCGCCACTGGAGCCGGTTCTGTAACAACTTTGAATACTTAATCTCGTCTCTATCTCCACTTGTACAGGTTGCTGTGGGTCTATCCCCAAACCAAGACCTACTTCTCCCACTGGCCAGACCTGAGCATCGGCTCTGCCCCCGTGAAGGCCCACGGAAAGAAGGTGATGGCGGGAGTAGGTCTGGCTGTGGCCAACATCGACAACCTGACCACCGGCCTGCTGGAGCTCAGTGAGCAGCACGCCTTCAAACTGAGAGTGGACCCCGCCAACTTCAAGGTGAGGCAGGACTCATCGACATCATGTCGCCTATATTATGATATTGTGAGATAGGCTTTGTGCTGAGATCACGTTACTTCCACGTTATGAATCAGGATCTGCTCTCACCAGCATGACTTGTGCGTACTTTTACGCACGAATAGAGTTTGATTTACACATAGATTACGCATTTGTGCGGCAAAAGCGCTGCCTTAGACTGTTTATATACAGGAATTAGGTGGAATTAAATAATCTTGCAAAATTACCTCAATTTATCTTAAATTCAGTCAAATTATGAGGCAGCCTGCACATTAACTTTATAAAGTTAATACAAACAGTTTTTTTTACAGTGTAAAATCTTATTTTCTGTTCTTTCCGATTGAAAGAAATGTGGTGCACTACACTGGCATACACTGGTTCGATTGAAGTTTTTTTTTAAAAAATTAAAAAAAGGCAGACGTTATCTATCTAAACCATATATTTCCTCTGTCATCCACAGCTCCTGGCCCACTGCATTCTCGTGGTGATCGCCACCATGTTCCCCCAGGATTTCACCCCTGAGGCCCACGTCGCCACGGATAAATTCCTGGCCGCACTGGCCCTGGCTCTCTCTGAGAGGTACCGCTGAGATGCGCACAGCGCGGCGCGCGGTCCGTCACTCCATGTAAACTAGAGGTGACAAATAAAAGAATAAACTGCATGCCTCTCAAAACTGACTCTACTGTGTCTTTGTTTATTGTCTCCTGAGATGTGTTTTCACTTCATTCATACATGCACAAGTATAGGCTATAACAGTATTTACTTCTTCTTTTTTTTTCAGAGGAATAAATGAAAAGATGATCAATGTTTAAAATCTTTATTTCATACAGAAAAATCCACAGTGAAACCTTGACATGGAAGAAAAAAAGAAAGCACACGTGACTGCATGTCATCATGACATGAGACAGATATGAGACAGACGTGTTTACAGTTTAATTGCCGTCTGCATGGCAATAAGCACATGATAGGGGCTGTTAAGATTTCATAACGATTCGTAACTTATCGTCGCCGAGAATGAGCCTGGAACAGAAGAACAGAAGAACATTGTGATCCCGCTGTTATCACGCATGTCATTTTATTCATTTATTAATTCAAACAGCCAATAATATTAGGCTTCTCTCACCTGAGCAGAGCAGCGGCCACCAGACCTCCTCCTATCGGCCCCGCCCAGTAAACCCAGTGGTAGGTCCAGTAGTTGGTCATCACAGCGGGACCAAAGGCTCTGGCAGGGTTCAGACACGTTCCTGATACATCACCCCTGACACACAAAAAAGAAGAAAAGTTCAGAAAAAGTTCATTATTAATGCGATTTTTATTTTATTTTATTTATTTATTTATTTATTTATTTATTTATTTATTTATTTATACATCAAATGTCATACAGGTGATATAACTCCAGCAGCAGGAACTGCATGAAGTTAAATTGTCATTGAAACCTTTTAGAAACTTTATAATAATCTGGTTATTTAAAATTATTTTCATATAGCAATATTAAAATATACGTATTTGAATCAGACTATTATTTTTTAGTTAAAAATCGCAATATATAATCTATAATAGAACTGTAAATAGAATTAACGTTGCTCCAACAATTTTTAAATCTATTTCTTCCCACTTCGAAGTAATTTATTCAGTAACGAGTTTTGAAACCATATTATTTTTAAATAATTGAATGGAATTTGCATAATCTAATTTGATAAAGGTAGCTAAAATAAATAAAATAAATATATAGGTGATACAACTTTAGCTGCAAAATTGTATGAAGTTAAATTTTTTATTGTAAAATGTATATTACAGTGTTGTTATTTTAAAAATATTTTTATATTTTGTTTACTTTGAAATATTTGATTAAACCATTTGGACACAATTCTGGTGTTTCAGAAATCAGAAATATTAATAAAAAAAGATTTAAAAATCATAATATATCCTATAAATTATAAAGGCAAATGAAAACATAATTAATTTTGCTTCATCAACTTGAATTTGAAATATTTCCTCCAGTGTAGATTAAAGTATTAGTTAACTGATTTTGAAGTAGCCCTGATTACTGTAAATAAACAACCATTTTCAAATAATTTTGAAACTTTGATGTCATCTTATGTTGAAATAATTGAATATTGTAAGAAATTTGCCCCAAAAATTACATTAAATTAATTTAATAAAGGTAACTATTGTTTTTTTTAAAACAAAAACAAAAACATGCACAAAAGAACATGAAAGAATCTTTTTGAAAGAATGTTTTTATCAGGGATAAATAATTGATCAGTATTTGTTTTGTTTTGTTTTTTGGTCATTATTTTTGCTTTGGGAAACTTAACTTTGAACATTTTTAAAAAATTAAAATTAAAAGTCTTTTATTATCAGTGGGCTACTGAACACACTGTAAAACTGAGAAGTGAGAGTAGCAACTGCTGACTGGTTCCTTTTAAACAAATGTTTAACTCATTTTAAACATTACAGCCATCGCCCTGTTTTATCTCACCCTGCCAGGACGTTAATGATGACAGTGCAGCCCACTAGGAAAGGAGCCAGTGGCGTTTTCGTCTTTTTGTTGACCGCCACCAGCAGCACCACCATGGTGATCAGGCAGGTCATGGCCACCTCCCCAAAGATGGCTCCAGACAGCTGGCTCTCAGACTTGAGGATATCAAACGCTGCTCCTGTGGCATTTTGGTAACGTTCTGCGGGGACCATCATCTGTGAAATTGAACAGTAAAGATTTTAAGGTCACTTTGAATTAGATTTTATGCGCAAAAGAGGCAAAAACACGCATCCTTTCATGATATTGTGCAGTTGACTTTCACCCGACCTTGGACATTCCAGCTCCAAGCACTCCTCCAATCAGCTGGCTGGCGAGGTAGGGTCCCACCATCATCAGCTCCATGCCTCCACACAGGTAGATGGCAATAGTGAAGGGAGGGTTGAAATGGGAGCCACTGGAGGAAAAGAAGCAGCAGAGAAAAGTTGAGATCAGGTGGGGCATACTGCCAGAGACCAATTCTACTCAAAATATATGACTGTGTAGCAAAAATAACACACAAATGCATGGAAATTCAGTGAGCACCTGGCTCTATTTTATCCTGTTCTTCACGCATATTACCTTATGTTATCCATGACCGCCACCATAATTGCCACAGCCAGTCCGTGCACCAAGGCTGGCTGCAGCCGTCCAGCTGCTGGCACGTTTTCGATGACAGACACACAGCCGATGAAGACGAAGAACATGGTCCCCACTATCTCGGCCAGGCAGGGCTGGATCAGCGTCTCAAACTTGTTGGGAGGTCTGGGCGCTGGGGGCTTCTTGCCCTTCTCCATCAGTGTAGAATCTGTCTCCTCCATTTCCATTTTCTCTGTTCCCATTGATGCTTGTTAGAGACTAACAGGATTCTCACTGCAACAGTCTAAGCTCTGCGCCTCCAGCACCTGCACCCGACCCAGCGTGTGGACTAAGTCGAGGGCGCTGCTAGGCGTTGTGGTTATTTATAATCTTCACCTGCAGCTGGCACACTGAACCTGAATTGCATCATGGGTCATAAAACATCAAAGGTGAAGCGCGTTGTAAGATCAGCCCTATCAACACAATCCCTGCCCCAAGCAACTTCTTTGACACCTACCCAGCCCCCGTCTTCAGATGGCATCGGGCCAGGTAACGCAGTCCTAAACAAAGTGACCGTTTGTAAATGGGATGATAAGGTTCAAAACATGACCTCAGCTGTTCAAGGTTGACCAATCAGTGGAGTCAGATCAAGGGAGGGATCAAGACATGTGCTTTATTCATCATCATCATTTCTTGGCTTGGATGCACCGGGTCACTCACAGACAGTAGCCTACATAGATAAGATAGACCTGGAACATAGACTTTACACTATATTCAATACGTTGTAATGTCTGCATGCACTCAACACCCTACACAGCTATAAAATGAACTTTATACTTTTAGTGTAGTCGTAGATACAGGTCACTATAAAACCTTCTAAATACAACACATTGCCGAAGATGAATCCAGTGGTTCCCAAACTTTTTGGCTTGTGACCCCTCTGAGTGCAGCGGGTGTCTTGCTGGGGCCCTGCGACACATTCCAGATGTTCAGACAGGCCGAAGCAGTCGGATGTCCACCCTGAGCCACTGCCACTGTTGCCAAGTGCTCGCTTCATGGTTTGAATTGTTCATGGGGGGAAAAGTTGATGCGTGCAACATGTTGCAAAAAATTTTAGGAGAAGGGTGTGTTTACCACTGTGTTGCATCACCTTTTCTTTTAACAGTACTCAATAGTCAGCTTTTGGGAACTGAAGACACTACCTGTCGCAGTCTTGAAAGTGAAATTCTGTCTCATTTTTTGCTTGATATGGTCCTTCAGGTGCTCGACAGTCTGGGGCCTCTGTCGGCGTACTTTGCACTTCATAATCCACCACACATTTTCAATGAGAGACAGGTCTGAGGTCTTGGTGCAGGCAGGCCAGTCTAGAAAGAGTCTGAACTCTTACAACGAGGTCACGATGTTGTAACACGTGCAGAAAGTGTCTTGGCATTGTCCTGCTGAAATAAGCGTGGACATCTCTGAAAAAGACGCCTGGATGGCAGCACATGTTGCTCCAAAACCTGTATGCACATCTCAGCATTACTGGGGCTTCATCACAGAGGCTGGATTTTGAAGTGAGCACTGGTAACAATGGTAATCTGGATGGTCTTAGCTCACTCCAAAAACAATCTGAAATGAGGACTCGTTGGACCACAGAGCACTTTTATTCTTTTCCAGCAGTCCAGTTCAGATGACGTGTTTCTGGATGTTGTTATTTGGTTTTCACTTTGCATGGTAGAGTCTTAACTTGCCTTTGTAAATGCAGCCACAAACTGTGTTTAATGACAATGGTTTTCTTAAGCGTTCCTGAGCCTTGGGGCGGACGTTTAGCTCAGTGGGTAGAGCATCCGCCCCATGTATGGAGGCTGCTAGTCCTCTGTAGCGGCCGCTGGCTCGACTCCCGCCTTCGGCCCCTTGCTGCATGTCATCCCCTCTCTCTGCCCCATTTCCTGTCTCCTCTTCAGCTGTCACTGTCCAATAAAGGCACAAATGCCCCCCCCCCCCAAAAAAAAAAGTATTCCTGAGCCCATTTAGTATAATCCTTTATACAATCATATTGGTTTTTTATGCAGTGCCACCGGGGGGGTTCAAAGGTCACAGGCATTCAATGTTGGTTTTCAGCCTTGCTCCTTACATGCAGAGTTCTCTGGATTCTCCAGATCTTTTAATGATATTATGGATTGTAGATGGTAAACTCCATAAAAACCTGGAAAACTGTGTGTTGAGAAAACATTCTTAAATACACAGTCATTCTTTATTTGTTCAACCATTGCATTCTGGTTTTATTTACGTTTTACACGGCGGCTATTACCTTTGTTTTTTATTGTCTCCTCACTATTAACAATCTAATAATGCCATATATTTTACACAAATAGTACTTTTACTTTTGATACCATAAAGGTGCAGTATGTAAGAACCGGCCACCTGTTGAATTCATTCATTTACAGCAGGTCCGACCAGGAGTCTGTCTCCGACGAAGACAAAGACATGGCAGGCGGGGTTGGAGACGCTTGACATGGGACAGGAGTAAGAGCTAGTCTTATATTCTTTCTTTCTCTCCTTTTAAGTCTTTCAAAAAAATGCCAGTGCAGTAGATTTAAAAACACTGTTAAACTAATGGATTTATATTAAATAATTTCTTTTGTGTGAAAAAAGAGAATTCAAGACCCATTTATAAACACAAATGCCTTTAAGATTTATGATTTAGCTTATTAAGTGGTCAAAATTAGTTCCACCTCAACCCACTACAACAGTAACAGACCTCTTAAAGTACATATTAATACATTCTTAATTATAATCCAATGATAGAATACACACAACACCATCTAAGGAGTCATATTTCCGCTTGGATACTTTTACTATTGATATTTGAGTACATTTTGACTGATAGCACTTATTTGCTTTTACTTAAGTAATTTTACATGCAGTTGAGTGTTTTGATATTGTGGTGAGCCACTTTGACTTCAATAAAGGATCTGAATACTTCTTCTACTTGTGACATCAAATAAAGGAATATAAGAACCTTATTTTATGTTGGTCTGTCCTCCACCTCCTGCGCTCCACCATTAAATATAGTAATTTTATGACTCATTATTCATCCATTTGTATGATTTTGTTTTGCGAGTAGCAT
Organism: Lutjanus campechanus; assembly: GCA_027495735.1. Taxonomy (NCBI): domain Eukaryota; kingdom Metazoa; phylum Chordata; class Actinopteri; order Lutjaniformes; family Lutjanidae; genus Lutjanus; species Lutjanus campechanus. Next base: position 25,796 of record JAJHUR010000890.1, read on the forward strand.
AAAAGGACTATAATCCTTTCATTATACAGCTCTGCAGAATGATAAATATGTGAACCTTGTACCTCCATCGGTTACCCATCTGTATTTAAACGCACAACATTTTATTTACATTTAATACTGCAGAATTTGTATGAATAGTCATTGATCACTTTTTCCACCACTGTTTGCATTTCATCATGCACCTTTAATAAAACAAGAAAAGGTTAAACGCAGGTTCGACATGTGATTGCAACATGTCTTGCACCTGTACACAAAATGGATGACTAGGTTTGCATGGGTGTACGGTGCTGATGGTCCGTTTTCATCATTTTTACAACCATCATCCTCCATTTTTTGGATTCACACGTGTAGTTTTGAAATCCATCAGTTTTAATAAAGCCTTTCATTGTAATTTGTTAGCATGTTTCAGTTGATCTAAGTCAGGCCACCGCTTTATGATTCTAATCTAGCTTTATTGTATAGTGCAGTGCCCTGTCCTTGTACCGTCTTTTAAATAATAAAGCTATCAAAGCATAGTTTTCCATTGAGGACTTTGACCCAAACAATGGGCACACAAAGACTGTAAACAGATAACAGAAAATGTGATCATTTATATGATATTGTATGTATGGAATTTATTATCAAATATCTCTGGACTTTTTCCAGAATCACTATCAGTCATGTAAAGTTCAGGTAAGGAGCAGCTATCAGATCCCCATGATATAATCAAACACTTTATTGGATATTAAAATACAAACATGCCATTTGAGTACGAGCCAACAATCACATCTGGTTCAAGGACAAATATATTTGCACACATTTTCCGAACAAATTTTTCAATTTTACAGTAATTGTTTAATAATATATGAAATGAAAAAAGAAATGAAATGGAAAAGCTGTCATCAGGTCATCTCTCTCTCTCTCTCTCTCTCTCTCTCTCGTCCTCTTGAATAAATTAGACATTCACTTAAACACAAGTCGGGTTTTCTGGTCGCCAAACACAAACCTGCAAAAGAGTGATACTTCTGTTAGTGAACTGGATGTTACTGGTCACTCACTACAGTACCGAGTATGATTCAATGTCATGTTAAGAAGGCCTATCAGACACAGGCTCAAGAATCCAAAGTATCAGCACCCTCTAGGATTCACCAGCAAAATTTCACCGACAGAGACACAAAACAACTACAACGCACAACATGAAGACAAAAACATGCAAAACAGGTACGAAGACACTCAAAACGACAAAGAGACACAGAAGGACCAAAAAGAGACACAAAATGACCACAATGAGATGCAAAACAATCACACAGAAACACATGACGTGCAAAATGACAACAAAAAGACGCATAAAAACTACAGAGACTCAAAAAAACGGCTGCAAAGAAATAGAAAATGACCACAAAGAGACACAAAACAACTAAAAGAGACATAAAACAGCTAAAAAATGACTACAAAGATATGCAGAATGACTAAAAAGAAACATAAAATGACTAGAAGGACCTGCAAAATGACTACAATGATGCATAAAATGACTACAAAGAGACATAAAATGACTAGAAAGACCTGCAAAATTACTATTAAGAGACATAAAATGACTACATAGACCTGCAAAATGACTACAATGATACATAAAATGACTGCAAAGAAACATAAAATGACTACAAAGACCTGCGAAATGACTACAGTGATACATAAAATGACTACAAAGAGACATAACATGACTAGAAAGACATGTAAAATGACTACAACAAAGACAAAAAATGACTACAAAGACCTGCAAAATGACTACAATGATACATAAAATGATTACATAGAGACATAAAATGACTAGAAAGACATGCAAAATGACTACAAAGAGAAAAAATGACTACAAATATAAGCAAAATAACTACAAAGCAACATAAAATTGCTACAAAGACCTGCAAAATGACTACAAAGAGACATAAAATGACTATGAAGACATGCAAAAATGACAGAGACAGAAACACAAAATGAAGTATTATGTTTTACTGTTTTACTCTCTTTCTCTCCACCATCCAAAATATGTATGTTGTTTATGGTTCAGTCTCTGCTGCAGAGAACTCATTTCACTATATGTGTTGTGCTGTGTATGACAGTCTAAGTGAGACATAAAGTTTATTCACCTCGACCTCTAATAACTGGTAATAGCTTGACTTGACTATGACAGGTCAGTAGGCGGGAGGTCAGACTGTAATAAAGCTGAAGCTCATTGGGTGGAGCCACAGGAGCAGTTTTTTTGGCTCTGAGTAAAGTCAGACTGAAGTCCAGTGGAAAAGAAGGAGGGACGTTGCTACTGTTAATACTAAACTACCTACGTACTACCAGGAAAACTCTATTTAGCAATAACTTTCAGGTTAAAACCAGCTCATTATCTACCTGTCTATCTGTAAGATAGTCACCTTCCCTGCTGAACTTTCAGCAGCATGCCAGTCATAAGTTTCATCTCTCTTATTTATAATTTGACAGCTTTGGTGTTGAAGACATGTGATTTTTGGCTCCACCTATTTAATTCAACCAATCAGGTAAATTCTGCTTCGACAGCATTCCTGCTCCTGTGGAATATTTATTATTAACCTGAAACTATCACCAAATTATACAATAAATACTGGAATTACTATTTAATTTTAATTGTGCCCCTCAGAGTTTTCGTGTTAACAAAAAAGTTTACATTCAGTGTTCTCGGTGTTTCCTCTGAAACACTATGAAACAGCTTTTTAAACCCCATTTTCACAGAGGAGGAGAAATTTGAGTTTCTTTGCATTGCTATCATGAGTAGGCTAACTAACTAGCTAGCTAACTTTTTGCTAGCTAGCAAAAATATAACGTTTAGTTAGCCTAACTTTTTAGCGAGTTAGCAAACATGATAACATTTTGTTAACTTTTAAGCTAGCTAGAAAACACTGAAATATATGTTAATTTATTAGCTTGCTAGCAACAATTAAAAGAATGCAGAGCTGCCATCCCCTCTTTTATACTAGATCATGACTACAGCCAGATTTATTATTTATTCATTTATTCTTTTCAAATTTGAGCAGGCAAGCATCTCCATATTGATTCCACACTATTCAATTTTGGTTCACATCACTAAACCTGGACTTAGATTGACTCATTTTAAACCTAGTTTTGCTAAATTCTGATTAGAACTAATCTCAGATTATGTTAGCCTAATTTTGCTGGTGCGACCCAGTCTATGTGTGTGTCACTGAAACATACTGAGTGTTTACTAAAACAAATTTAAGATTTTATTATACTGAAAAAAAAAAAAAATCTAGAAAGTGTGTTAAATGGTAACAGAAGAAAATGTGTGTGTGTTTTGAACTGGACAAACCTGATGAGGCTGACAGTGGCCAGTGCACCAAGAGCAGGTCCAATCCAGTAGACCCAGTGATGTGTCCAGTGGTTGGCGATCACTGCAGGACCAAAGGCTCGGGCGGGGTTCATACAGGCTCCAGACACTAACCCTCTGGAATGACAGCCAGCACATACCAACACTGTAACACAGCTGCTGACCACAGTGATGCAGCTCAACAACATGCTTCTCATTTTGGAAGAAGCAGTCACCTTTTCAGCAACACACACCCCAAACTGAGATAAGAGATATGATACACTTTATTTCATTAGACAAGTTTATTTGTTTTGAATCATTATAAAATTACCTAAACTTGTCTTTTCAAATTCAGTCAACTAAGAATTTTATGGCCTAGACACAAACTTTTTAAAGTTAAAACAAAAAGTTTATTTTTACAGTGTAGTTGCAGCCTGTAGTATAAAATTGATGCAACACATTGATATAATTAAGTAAAATTATGATGCTGATATGGTAATTCAAAATGGAAAGGTCATATCAGGTCATGTTCCTAAAGATATATTAAACATTAAACTGACCTTTCAGGTTATAACCAAAACCAGTGATGAACCTTGGTGTCCATTTGACAACTGATAATACACACGTGTGTAGGAGCTGATAGTCTACATAACATTACATAATGCCTATTCCAGTATTTTTAGACTATTTTTGACTACTTTGAAGCCAACAAAAAGTAAATGATGTAGCATTTTTCCTCCAGAATTTCATATTAGTGGTTAATGTATTTATTTAAGCCCTCAAGACACTACAGTGTAATTCTGAGATTTATTTATTTATTTTTTACCTGGGCCCTATTATAAATGTTTGTTTGATCCGAACTAACCCTTTAAAACACCAAAGTCACAGAATAAAATGAAACAATTAACTGATCAAGGCAGCAGTAGAGCTGTAGGTTAAATCACTGATTTGGTGAATGTAGTTTGGCGGCTGTGGAAAGTGATAAATCGTCTCTTTTTGGTTAAACAAAAAGGATCTTACTCTTTAACAAAAGGGTCTGTCACTGTAGGGATTCTTTCCATCATGTTGTCAGATACCTAGAATAACAATCAGATCCTGTCAGCGACAGGCATGTTTGCCCCCAGGGCTTATGATGCTACTGCTACTGTGGCCCATTTAGTGGCTGTCAGCTGAAGCAATGTAATGGTCCAACTCCCAAACCTTAGTCATTTGTGTTCATTAGACATTTATAGGTCTGTAACTCTATAACTACAACTATAACTTTATTTACTAATTAGATTTGAGACAGTTTTTAGTTAGAGTTTAGTTAGTTGAGTTTCTGAGCGTTAACTGTTTTCCAGAGTGAATAAGATCTACTTTGTTTGGTAAAACCTGCAGCGAATAAAGCAGAATAGTGAACCAAACAATTCAATATCACAAATCTTACAGGCAAATTTTACATACTTTCTTTTTTATGTAATATTATTTCAAAGTCAGCATTTAAAAAAACCCTGGCTCCTGCTGTGGCTGGGATGTCGGGGTTGACCTCACTGCAGAGGCTTTCTTACCCAGCAAATATGTTGGCCGTCACAGTGAGGCCGATGCAGAAGGGAGCCAGCGGTGAGCGGGTTTGGCTGTTGATGGCTCCCATGCACACCACCATGGTGAGGAACGCAGTCATAAACATCTCTGCCACTGTGGCTATGCCCACATTCTCGGTGGTTACGTTAAAGGCGCCACCAAGGGAAGCATCAGAGGGGTGCAGTGCCTGAAAGTAGAACAAATTGAACAGATATCATCCAGTGCATGACAGACTTTACCAGACTGAATGTTTTTCATTTTTGTTTTGTTTTTTTTAACCTAAAGCGCCTCTGCTGTCCTTCTTTAATAAAATAAATTAAAAGCAGGCAGCTATGAGCTAAGTATGTGCAAAACAATTGTCATGAACTGTCTTTGGAAATGAATGTTTCCTTGCAGAATTGGGCCTCTGTAGTTTTTCTTACCACACTCAGTCCAGCTCCAGCCATCCCTCCCAGCATCTGAGCCACAATGTAGGGCACGAGCAGGAGAAGTTCCATCCCTCCACACAGGTAGGCGCTCAGAGACACCGCAGGGTTGAAGTGGCCCCCACTGCAATAAACATCATGAACTTTACCCCGTGTCTCTAAAATGACGCTATAAACAGATAAGGACAACACCTATCCATCCGACACAGGATAAACACAATTTTGAAATGATTCTTTGTATTTGTACCAACTTTTGCATCAAAAAGAACAATTTGGTTTTAGAAAATCATTAAAAACTACTTTGAAACTTTGCTGAAGTTGCCAGTTTACCTGATGCTGTCCAAATCTCAGTCAAGTCATTCACATATTGAGTCCAATTCACTTCATGTAAATACAAGTTTTATTTATTCAAGTTAATTAACTTAATTTTCAGAACATGTCTGAAACTTATAAACATGATTTCTTCTAACTTTAAGTATACTGACTTGAAATGATGAGTTGAATGAATGTACTGTGCAGAGTTCAATCAACTCATATTCACAGACTTTCATGCATTGAGTGAAAGTTAAAACTCCCCTCAGACTCTTTTTTTGAAAAATAATTTAAAGAAAACATATGCTGATGCTGATACACATAAATCACAGTTGTTTGTTTTCACATGAATGAAAACGCTGAAGGGCAGCACTGAGTTCTTACATGTGAATAGATTCGCTGGAAGCAGTTTGACATATTTTCTTTGTGCAGATGCTGAAACAAAGTGGCTCCAACTCAAAACTCAAATGTATTTGTTTTGTTCATCAGTGCGACTAAAGAGTTGTTGGTTCAACTTAAAATCTAAGGTTGTTTTCTCAAGTACAACTGAATTAATATCAAGTTTATTTGACTATTTGTTATCGTTGCAAAATTACCTCAACTTGTCTTTTCAAATTCAGTCAACTTAAAATATTAAGGCAGTCCAAATACTACGGACATACTTTTAATAATAATAATGCTAATAATAATATTAATAATTATGATCATTTGTTATCTATGCCCTTTTCTAAAGCAGTGTTACAACGTGCTCCACACAAAAACAACAAGCAGATGATAAAAACAATTTCAAAACAAATAAAACCAGCAAAAGAACAGTCAGAAGAAGAATAAAATAAATAAAATCAAAGCAAATTTAACAATTAAAGCCCACAAATAAGTCAGTTTATGTTGTCTTTGGATCTATGCACGGTTTTGGCAGGGAATGGAGACAATTAAAAGCTCTTGTGCATCTTCAGTCTCTTGTAGACAGGTGCATAAGAGGAAATTAAGAAGCAGGAAAATCAAGAGCAAGCAAACCAGGATATCATGGAGACATTTCTTATCTTGTACCTACCTAATTTGTCCAAACATCATGATCATCACTGCCAGTGCCAGTCCATGTGCCAAAGCAGGCTGCAGGACACTGCCTGTCCCCGCATTCCCAATGACGGACGCACACCCCACAAACACAAACAAGCACGTCCCCCACATCTCAGCCAGGCAGGGCTGCACAAACTGCTCAAAGATGTTTCTCTTCTTGTTTGGTTTGCTCATGGATGTCTCCGCCGCAGGTTCTCCCATCTCAGTTAGTGTGAAGATCTCGGTCTTGGTCTCTGCCCCTGACATAATTGGAATAAAGCCTCTTTCTATCCTGCGTCTGCTTCACCTGTTCCTCTGTTGGACGCCAGCCTACTGCTAGGTGGACTGATGCGAGCACACTTATGTATATGAGCCATGATTAGGGTGATGAAGAAAGGACATACGCACATCCCCATTTTTTCTCTCTGATGCCCCACCTTCCTGCTATTGTTTATACTCCCAAGGCTCGCTCTCAATCATGTGGAGCTCATAAAATTACTAGTGTCAGAGAGCATGCACACACAGATAAGGATGAGGGTCACTTGTCACTCAACAGAACAAGAACAACCTCGTTAGTTCTCCATCAGTAAAATCATTTAATACATCCTCTTTTTAACGTTAAACCTGCTAATATCTTGGGCACTTGGGGACAGCAGCTACTGTGTGAACAGGACACTTATATAATATTACTTTTGAATTGAAACAGGGGAAGTGTTAGCAGTGGTAGGAGGACTAAGTATGCAGATATTTACTTAAATATAT
>JAJHUR010000892.1:0-45420 GCA_027495735.1 Lutjanus campechanus
GCATTCTTAGAGGGTAATTATGGAAACACCACAACAGAAATATACTGTAAACAAAAGTGAAATCTGGTCATCCACAGACAAATATTCCTCCACCTCTATTATTTTGGCCTTTATTTGGTAAACTGGTTCACATATTGTTTTTAAATGGAGACACAGAAGATATGTGATTTCACTTTAGTTTACACTACGGTTTTGTTGTAATATATCCCAAATTACCCTCCAAGAAAGTCTAATAAGGGTCTAACAGTGGGAAATAACACACTTTAATTTACAGTACAGTTCTGTAGTCTAATAAGTGTCTAATAAAGGGTCTAACACTGTCTAATAAAGAACTTACATTTTCTAGTTTTTGTATAATTTGATATAAAGTATGGCTTCTTACATCTTTATTAGTGTACTGTAAGATAAAGTGTGACTGAAAAAAAAAACAATTGAAATCAGCTCTGATGCAAAACCAGAATGCAAATATGCCGGGCCCCCCCTCCAAAGTGAGATTTCAGTGTTGGCTAGGGCCAAATGTCAGCCAGCCCAAACAGATGGTGTGAAGAGCCGAGCCGAGTGGCTGACCTTGGTTGCTAGAGACTAGGGGTAGGAGGGCAACGCGAGGCGCCGGGTGTTTGTTTTTTGTTTTTGTTTTTTTTGTGTACCAATGAATGTTGTGAACATCAAGAGAGCTCAGTGTTGTTGGCAAGATAGAAAAGGTGAAGTCACGTCAAGCCAGCTTGCTTTGCAGGTGCTTTCAGTCTCTGTGGGATGCTGTCAGTCTGTCACTGTGACAGAAGAATGTCTATGACACCCATGTTTATAACGCATTATAACATTTCGTATGTTAAACATACGAATAATGTGTTGGTCTGTGCTTGCTTATAGCTGTTATTATAATAATGTATAATTATAGTGACACTTGTTAATATCCATAATGCTTCATTGTACATATTATGACCATTTTAATGCATTATAATCACTTTTATGTATGACAACTATGTGTTTTGGTGAAACATAATGTACTTAATTTCTGTTATTATCTGTTTAAAATCAAATTTTGTGCGTTGGTCTTGCAGGTCTCTTTTTTTAACTTTACTTAAAGCAAACAATGATCACTTATAGTGACTTATAACCAGCTTGTTATGTATTGTATCAGCCTATACCTGAGGAATTTCATTAATTTACCACTTAGAGTAACTTATCCTATCATTATAATGCATTAGAAAAGTGATTATAATGCATTATAAGCATACTTTATAATTTATAATTTCTTACTGTGCTTATAGCAATGTATAATTATAAGCACTCAAATATTCATACTGCTTTATAACAATGATCATAACACTAAGAGCATTTTAGAATGACTTACGACATGTTCAAAAAACAAATTTTAAATTTTATGTGTTGGTCTTGGATAGTTTTTTTTTACTTTACTTAAAGCAATGACCACTTCTAGTGACAGAAATCTCATTATTTCATTTAGAGCACCCAGTGACCACTTAGAGCAACTTACACTCACATTAAAATGCATTATAAACTTAGTTATACTGTGCTTATAGCAATGTATAATTGTAGTTATAAGGAATCAAATCTCCATCATGCTTTACAAAGAATTTTACAATGACTTAAAAGGTATCACGATACTTGCTTGTCACTCACAGACAATTTTTGAAGATCATCATCTATTATAATTCTCATAGCTGTAATACTTTATAACTATTTTATAATGCATTGTAATCACCATTATGTATTAGAAATATTTTTGGGGGTGAAATACTACATTACTCAATTTCTGTTATAACCTGTTAACCAAAAAAAACTATTTTACAACATTTTGTTTGGTCTTTCATAGAGATTTTTTTTTCACTTTACTTAAAGCACACAATGACCTCTTATAATGACTTATAACCAGCATGTAATGTGTTATATCTGCCACTACCTCGTACTGACTTAGGCTACTCACAGTAACTTACATTCACACTATAATGCAGGATAAAGGCAATTAGTTATGAAGTATTATGATATTTGACCTAATGAGTCGTTATACAATGCTTTATAACGTGTTCTGATTATTGGTATAATGCATTATGAATATTTATGAGTGCTTATAATTTCAAGTATATGCACAGTATAATGCAATAAAAGTATGCTCATAATGTAATAGAGTTTCCCCGAGCCCACGGCAACAACTTGTTGGCAACAGTCCACAACCTAAAGATATTAAATTTACAATAAAATAAAACAGAAAAAAAAAATCCAACAAATACTCATGTTAGAGAAGTTGAACCACTGCAAATGCTTGTCATTTTAAGTTAATTAAAACACCTCCTTAATCATCAGAACTGTTGGAAATTTTTGACAACTGACAATAAGTCGACTAATTGTTTGAGCGTTAATTACTGTTTTCAATCTGTACAACGAGTTTAAGTTTTGAGACGATTTAATTAAAAGTGTCTTCGAGTGATAAGGGAAAAAAAATGGACATTTAAGCATGTACATGTTCCCTGACAAATGAGCAAAACCCATCTGCTCATAAAGATCTTGTGATATGGTCAAAAGCTCCAGAACAGCTACTAAATCTAAGTCTGAATGAGAATACAATACAACTTAAATGCACTGAAGGTGCTGCACCATACAGGATCTTGATGGTAGTTATAGATGCCAAAGAGCTCATTATAATGAGATTTTTAAGTTTCTGTTTTTTCCCCGTTGTCCATGCACCACTACCTTCCAACTATAGTGTCTTCATTTCTGCCTTGTTACCAACTAATGCCAACTTTTTCTGCTGTATATAGGAACCCCTGGGGTATAGACAATATTATTAAACTGTGAAACAAGCAAGATTCCCACACAAAGTAGCAAACTGTGATGGGGAATTCCCAACTTATCAAGCCGCTACAGCAATGTTTTTTCATCTACACCCTTTAAAAAAAAAGTGAAACTCCCGTATCTTTGCTCTTTTCTTATCACCATCAAGAGGCGAGTGAACACCAAAGACTTTTTTTTAATCAGGGGATTTGTTCGTTTTCCCGTTCGAAAGAAAAAGAAAAACATATTCTATATTCAGCCTCTCTCCGTTTCTGGTACACTGAGTAAGGGGCTTTGAGGGGAGGCAGGTGGGTAGTAGATGGATAAGTGAAATTCACCTCTGCACAAATGCCTATTTCTTGAGAGAAGGCAATTTCCTGCAGCTCTGTTCCCCAGCACACAGCTACAGTCCGAGCTTGGTCACACATCAGTGCTTCTGAGAATGTATTGTCCTATGGTTAATGCCAGAAGAGAGGACAGTCCTCTCTTTGCAAGGACTGATTTAGTGCAAATTCTTCAGGTTTGAGTATTGAAATGATGCCTTGAAAGAGGAGAAAACTTGACAAAAATGACGCCACTTTTTCCGACAATGGCGAGACATTCTTCCTGGATACCTATGATTATTCTCTAAATGCAAGTGAACTTGAATCTACATTAACAGTGGTTTCTACGGGAATGGAGGGCCATAACATAATGATAGAATACTGAGGGAGCGCCACGTCAGAATATCCCTTTTCCCTCCCGAGTGGAGTGCCTCCTTTGATCATCAAATTGTTCTCCTGAAAATCCTCTCTGTTCTTGAATTATCTGGGCCGCTGAAGTGGAAACTGAATTTTCTGTGGAGGCCAAAGCTTCTTAAGAGCGAGGAAAAAGAAGGGGGAAACTAATAAAAAGGTGTGAAAATGACACAAATTGAATAAGCGTGCAAAAAATATATATATATGTATGTGTACGGCTGTATCCCAGAGTCTGACAGAAGAAAAGTAATCAAGGTCTTCAGACATTACAGCTGAGCACCGATGAGGAAATAAGTCTCTCTTTTCCTTTCTGTCCACATATATTCAAAAAGAAAGCAGCATGAAAACTCTGTATTATTGTGTTCTCTCAACAACAACATGTATTCATCGGCCTGAAAGGATTTACACATATTTAGGGGCTATATGGCCACATAATGGCAATATTAAAGTCGGCAGAAAACTTCCTTCTTATGATAGAAATGTCAAAGAGGTGAAGACAAGAATCAATAGATGGTTGTGAAGCAAAATCACTTATCTAAATCCCTCACAGTCACTCTGAGAAATAAAGTTGCTAACTAGGACCATAAAGGGTTCTTCGGCTTGTCCCCAGAGGAGAACCTTTTTGGTTCCTGGCAGTAGATTTTTATAACACTATTCCACTTATAACACTCACATAAGTCCTTTTCCACCAACAAGGAACCAGCCCTGTTCTGTTTCAAACACTTAATTTTGGACCGTTCTGAGCATTTCAACCAAATAGAAGCTGGTTCAGAACCTGAAAAGGTGGTTCCCAGCTGGAACCCCAAACTAGCAGGTTTTTCTTGAGGACCAAAGTGGACCCAAGTCCTGTTCTAGAAGTTGCCGTGCATTGTGCAACACCCTCAGTTGATGAAAACATTGATTACAAAAGCACCATCAAAAATTGGCGGAAATGCAGCGCTGGTTCACTATATAGCACCAAAGTTCCATGAAACTTGAATGGAACCAGTTCAAGAACCAGAGCTAATTTGGTGGAAAAAGGCCTTCAGACAGTTCTGTCGAGATCCCAACCTAGAGGGTTATACCTAGAACCATCTGTGAAAGGTTTCACCCAGAACCCCGATGAGAGGTTCTACAGAGAACCCTTCTTGGGTATAATGGTTCCATCCAAAACCATCTCCACAAGGTGGTTCTACCAACAGCCTTATTATATTTCAAGGGTTTTATCTAGAACCCACCTAGAATGCTTTTATATTATGATACAAAGAATCATAAAGGGTTCTTTGGCTTGGCCCCATAGGAGAACCCTTTTTGTTTCCTGAAAGAACCTTTTATAAAAGTTTCACTTGAAACCCTTCCAGAGAGTTCTACCTGGACACCAATATAAAGGGTTATACCGAGAACCGTCTGTGAGAGGTTTCACCCAGGACCTCCTATTAGAGGTTTCTACTGAGAACCCTCCTATGCTACAGTAGAACCATTTCTGGGGGTTCTATCAAGAACCTTCCCACCTCCCTTAAGTCCTAACAAGTATTCAGCCAGTGGGGTTCTACCAGCAACCCTTTTATAATCCAAGGGTTTTATCTAGAACCCACCAAGGGGATTCTACCAAGAACGCTTTCATATTCCTAGCCTTTCATCTAGAACCCACCTAAAGGGTTCTACTCTGAACCCTTTCTCATTAGGATACAAAAAACCTTTGATGAACAGGTTCTTTGGATTAAAGGGCTTTCTAATGGGACACCTAGTCTTATTAAGAACCCTTGATGAACCCTACTCAAAAACAGGCTTCTTCAAAGGCAGATGGTAGTATCTCAGCACTTCAGGTAGAACACCTTTGGAACCCTTATTTCTAAGAGTGTAGACAGAATTAACTTCTCGTATGGTGCAACTGTTGCTGCCCTTGGACCTTGATTAAGGTGCTAACACAGGGCTGCTTGTCAGTTCTAATGTAAATTGCCTGTTAAGTACTGTCAATGGCACCCTGTTTAATTTGCCCAGCTTGATCACCGTTTGTTGTGTTTGCAGTTAAGTACACATTTTCATATTCATGCATATTCATACTGATTCATCCTCCTCAGATGCAGCTGAATTCATTAGGAATGCCTCCCCGTTAGCCAGCAGAAATAACAAATGAGCACTGATTTTTTCCCATCCGCGAGGCTTTCATGTTGGTTACAGCTTTGGTGGTGCCTAGGTGTTTTCTCTAATATGCGAACACCACAACATCCAAACAATTCCTCTAGTTAGACATTGCACAGCAGCTAAAATTAGTAAGCCAAAGCTAGAGTGGAGGACATTTCTACTCCAACCATAAACTTAATTTGTGAAAAATTTTAACATCTCTGTAAACACATTTTCAGCAATGTGACAACCTACTCACAAGCTGAACTTTTACTGCCCTGCAGTAGGAGAACCCAGCAGACTTTTTATTTCTTGTGTGCTTGTGTATGTGATTGCGCATACCAATTGCCATTTATAGTAGAAAAGGGACCAGGGAGAAGAAGAAGAAGAGGGAAAAAAATGAGCTCTAGCCATTTTGTTTACAGCCAGAGATTTTGATATCTGCTGCCTGGTAAGAGGGAGGCTCAACAAGTTTAAAGTGAAACAGACAGCCGCATTCTCACACATTGCAGCTTGAGGGGAAATCACTGTTGGGAAACTGTGCTCGTCCTGTTCAGAATTCAAATGAATGTGGAAGGGACCCTGTTGTACAAGCGGAGGAAAACAGCGGACCCAGACAGACAAGTCAACCCAAGCAAGACACAAATATCACGGAGAAGGAAAGGTGGATGGAGATTTACATCAGCTTGTTGTTTGGCAATGCTGAAAAAGGCTAAACTACATGACTTGACGCAGCCAATATTGGACATTTTAACGCATGTTACGTTCAAGACAGATCTGATATGGTGGATGTTTGGATGAACGTGCTGGTGTGGATTTGTGAGCTTGTAATTTTGATTCAATCTCAGATCCACCAGTGCTGTACACACTCACTAGTGCACCAAAATGTGTGTTAGCCTGCAGATAGTTCCCACCAAACACACTATTTACTCCTGTTTGAGTAATGTTTGCTAAGCTCTGCAGTGCCCAGCTGTTTTAGAAAATGACTTACTATTTTTTAAAGAATAAATATTTGGTTAGGGTTAGGTTGTTCTTTGACAATGAAGAAAATGTAAAATTAAAGGCCATTAAAGGAGAATCTCCTCTAAAAGAGTGGACATTCATTATGCCTTATACCAAGTACCTTGCCACACACTGTTCTTGTCAGGGAAACCTAGAACATCAAGATCACATAGGATTCAAGCCTATATAGCAAAATACTCAGCCTGAGTGAAGGCAATACTCAGTCATTATACCTGCCAGCATCTTAATATAAACTGTATGAATAAAAGACATCTTACCACAGCTTCATCCTCAGAGAGAACCCGCTCCTCATCATGGACAAGTGCCACTTTAGCCTGGACTTCATCCACAGTTATACTGTTGTGTACAAGAAAAAAACACAGATGAACGCAGTGGGAGTTAGTAAAATTTCCTCTTCAACAGAAAATAAAAGACATCTGAAACCATATAAAGTCTTGAGATGAGCTGAACTTAAGTCCTTCTTCACAGATCTTCTTACAGTTGGCTGTATTAACAAAACCTTGTTGGCATATTAGCACCGGATTTCATGCACGTTTTAATAAGTTAAATTTAAGACTCTTTATGACCATTATGAATGCAATTTGAAATGTCTTCATTGCATAGTAGTCGCAGGAGTTAGCATTGTCGGTGCAGAATGGGTTCAATGTTGGTTTTGTTTTGCAGTTGCTGCAGCATGATCACCACATTTTTTTTCTCAAAAACACATTTAAAAGCAAGAATGTTAATGCAACTTTATAAAAGTAACGTTAACTTCATTATTAATTAATTGCTATGATCTACAAGACCTGATCATATTTAAGACATTTTAGGGCCTAAAATTCAGATTATTGGATTTTAGATTTTTTTTAATGGCTCATAGAAACCATGTAGCATTCCTCACAGTTTAAAGCACATTTACTAACAGGAATATCTTTAATAAGATGTTCTTAACATATTGAGGCCTTGACCACTGCAACTGACACCAGCAACCTGTTCACAAGGTATGTAATATGAATTAAATATTGTTATTTTAGGGCCTTATTACAGAAAAAAAAATAAAATTATAGAAGCAATTTTAAACTCATGGTGTTGTCCTATCCTATGTATCTTTGTGGCTCTTATTTTGATTATAGGACAGTCGATGCCATCCTAAAATAGGAAATTCTTCAGCTAGGCTCAGCTCTGTAATAGTTGAATTCCCATCCTGACTTCTGACTTCAGACAGAAGTTTCTGTAATGAGGCTCTTGGACCAATTGAATAATCTTTTGGCTTCACAAAACATGGATTGTGGTGCACAAGCTATCAGTGAACCAGTCTGTATTCCTTTTTTCCCCGTAAGATGACAGAAAAAAACAGCACTAGCTAACTCGTTGTATATACTATAGACCTTTTACACGGCAGACATTTTGCCACTGATACTAATTAAGGTTCCTTTCCATTCAGGTCAAACAGAGTTGCTGGTATTGTGCGAACAGGACCTTAATTAGCATCATTGGTAACACCTGTGTTTACCCCACTATTTTATATCATTATGGCTGCCGTGAAAAAGACCCACTGAGCAACAAACAGACTTAGAGTCTGACTGTGGTTTTAACGGATATGAAGTTAAGTTGCACATTGTTATTTTTAGTTGAGCTGATTCTTTAGGGTCAGTTTGGGCTCAGTCAACACTGCATTGACTCAGATTCTCTGTCCTTCTAGCCGATCTCACTCCGAGCGGCACAGGAAACATCGCCACACACAGCACAATCAAAAAAATCACACACACCACCTCTTATCCTGGAACGCTTAGATCTTTTCTTCAGCCATTCTTCCCTGCTGGTGTCTTTCTTCCAGAGGCTCCACCTAAACTAACATTACTGAGCGGAGAGATAATGACTGCATAGCCAGGATCAATCCCGGGAGTCCATCAAAAGCGGAAGAGCAGGCAAACATACAAAGCGAATAGCTTGTTCCACTACAGAGGATCAATGCTCGGGGTAAGTGCCGGAGAAAAACAATGGCTCTCTCCATTGTGAGGCGGCACAGAACCTGCAGCTCTGAAAACACGTGTGGAGAAAACTGGCTTTGGCCCCAATCACAGAGGACATTCATACACACATACAGTATAGACCATGGCATCGTAAAGGCAGGTGCTTTGCAATGCACACCTACAGCAGGTTTGAGTGAAAGAGGCAGTAATAAACATTAGAGAACTCGCTCCTCACACACACGCACGCACTTATAATCCTGACAGAGAGGAGGGGATAAAAAGCACAACCTGTTCGTGGGCCTTTGGGAGGCTCCATCATGGTTCATTTCCTGAAGCAGTTGGTAGACTCTATTTATAGGCCAGCATACTGGTACCAGTTAATCCTGCACTGGGCTGCCAACTGCCTGCCAGCTGGCACAGTAGGTCGCACTTGTGTGTGGTGGTTCGGGATGCAATAATGGTGAGGAAGTCCAGAAGCTACCTTATTGACCAATGTGTGGGGGAGATTTCTTTCCCCACAAAGTACAAACTGCTAGGAAGAAACTTTCAAACTGGGCCTTTACGGATTATTAAGGCTCTCAAAAGTATCAATACTTTTTTGAAAACACATGTTTATAACAATGTGATACCAAGATTCAACAGAGGGTATGCATTGACGTCATTTTTCCAGCGTAACACGCCCCCTCAATCGGACTGAGTGGTAAAACATCCTGCCCTTAGATGGCATTGCATTAAAATCTGATTCTCTGTCTGAAACTTATTTCATCAAGACAACACCAAGACACATTCTGTTTGTGTAACAACAGCGTGGCTTCGTAGAGTTCAGGTACTAGACTGACGTCCAGACCTGTGTCCCATTCAAAATGTGTGGTGCATTATGAATCTCAGGATATGCCAAAGGAGACTCTGAACTGTTGAGCACCTGAAGCTGTATATCATGCAAGAATGAGAAACAATTTCACCTTCAAATTTTCAATAGTTAGTTCCCAAAAGCTTACTGAGAGTTGTTAAAAGAAAAGGTGATGTAACACAGTGAACATTAAACAGTGAACAGTAAACATGCCCCCCACCCCCGTCCCATCTTTGTTGGAGCATCCTGCAGGCATCAAATTCAGAATGTGTGGATATTTACAAGACACAATAACGGTTATGTGTTTTTCACATTCAATTGAATTTAGGTTGAATGGTATTTGAAAATCATTTCATTATTTACATTTTTACACAACACCCCAACTTTTTTTGGAGCTGGGGTTTGGAACTTAAGGTATGATTTTACCCAAAAACCCAACATACCTGAATCAAAATGGCAACCACAAATCCATGTTTCAGTGCCTTGATCGCAGTTGTTGCTGTGAATTGCAAAGCTTCATTTGCTTTTTTTAATACTGGCATTGTATCGAAGTTTAAAATTCTGTATCTTGGCAACTCTATTAACTCCATGCTCTAGACGTGACCAAAAGGTCAGAACCTGGTAACCCCCAAATCACAAGAACAATAACATTTCCACCGTTGTTAATATTTGTATTAAAATACAATTATGATGATTATCAGCAGCCTGTTAGCTTCTGACACATTCCTTTATGTATTTCAGAGTGGATTCAAAACTTCATGAAAAAAAATAATAAATGTTGGCATTTTTGTCATGAAGTAATTATTGGTGGCTAAATGGACGCAAAAAAAAAAAAAGAGATTAGTTCAAAGTATAAATGAGTGAACAATTATCTGTGAATCTGCATTAAAGATAATTAGCAATTCCAATCGAGTGGATTAAGAACGGGGTAGTGTTTTGCTAAGTGTCATTAGGGACAAAGCCAAGAGCTTTTTTGTACAAGATAGAGAGTGTGCAATGTGCATGCTAATCCGGTTCAAAGTCAGCAAATTGCCTGGCAATGTGCAAGCATCAGGTAAACCGGTGACTTTGGACTTTGCATTTATCATAACGGCGACTAAATCAAGCTTGACACTTGGGCGTGTGAGCTGCGGCGCCTTTCAGGAAAAATGGTGATGAAGCACACATATACAAAGCCTCCACCTACAGCTTTATTCAAATGGGCATCAATACACGTCCTGCCTCGAGATGGCGAGCTCACCGAATCCCATTGACTGACGGGCTGAAACAATGGCCGTGCAGAAATAAGCGGGCACTTGCAGATATTTCAGCTTAGTAATGTGTTTGTTTAAGCGCAGCCCCGTGGAGAGACACCGCCTGGGATGGAGGGGATAGAGTGGATGGATGGAGGCAGAGCTGGGGAGGGAAGGGTGAGGGGGATTTGAGGGGGGGCAGAAGGGCTGAATAATGGTACACATCCAGGCGCAGGAATGCATAAGTGGGCACATAGCGCTCCCTGGAAAATCGCTGCACAAGCACTTCGCCCTCGATGCAGCCATATGTTTTATAGCGCTTTCAGTTTACTATGCCCGGCCCCGCTTCCTTTCCAGGAGAATATGCCCAGTTAGCTTAAGCAGTATTGATTTTTTTTTTTTTTTCTTTTCCAGTCGTGGTGGTGTGGGAAGGTGAGGAAAGCGAGGGTGGGGATAGCAGCGGAGAAAAAGCATGAAGGGGACAGGCTCATTGGATATCACGCGCTCTGTGTTGTTTTTTTTCTGCAAGCCACCAGCAAATTTAAGCATCTTGCCTTAGGGCAAAATGGATGCCATTCTCTTTAAAGCTGGCAGAGGTTAAACACTGCTCACGACAGCAAGTTAGTCAGCCTGGGTGGCTGAGGGGAAGCTGGGGGATTGGGTCGGGGGCGGGGGTGACAAGTGGGTCTGTCGGGACTTGGAGATTAAACAATGCACATACGGCAATGAATTACTTTTTTTGAAGTTTGCTGCGGAACAAATAGGTGTAGGAGTTTCAGGGAGTGAGATGTGTGCACCCGACTCAGACTGATGAGACTTCACTGCATCACGAGTTAAGGTGGAACTAATGAGTGCAGAACATATACATATTGATGTGAACTGAAGAAACACCCATTTATCTTATGGCATGAGCGATATCAGATAGGAATAAATGTGAATTATATGAATCCAGTGTTATGGATCTTCTTTATCTTTCTCATCTGTTATACGTTGTTTTTGTTTCACTTTGCTGCATTAGTTGGGTTTCTCTCAAAGGACTACAAGAATTACAAGTGAGTGAACATGAGTTCTGTGGATTTGTTGCCCCATCTGACATGGTAATATTTCCCATAACTCCCCTTATCCTCGCTGACAGAAACTACAGGTTCTGTTCTTCACATCCAACTGTCTTTGTTTCCACGCACAAGTGTACTGTAAAAAAAAAAATTCATACAGGAATCGGGTGGAATCCACTAAACTGTTAAAAGAAAAGAAGATGAGAAAACTCATAGTTTCAAGGCGACTGCCTACCCTAGATTTTTGAGTTTTGGATCAAAGTCAAACCTTTAAGTTCTGAAACAAACTAAAATAAGTTTTGCTGACCTATAATCTTTTGTTGATATAATTTAATTGTCTTCTTTTGATAAACTTGGATCTTGGAGGTTTAGTCATGGAGTCATGACAAAATTACTTGAACCCTTTTCAAATTCAATAAACTTATTAATCTTAAAGTAGCCTGGACACTGCACTTTTAGATTAAAACAATTAGTTTATCTTTTTTTTTTTTTTTTACAATACATTGTCTATGAAACTAAATACCTGCCCTACAATACTGTCCTGCTTTGTACATTATTATGTTTTAAATTAATTACCTGAGTTTGCTATTTAACCTTGATGAACTAAATTAAATAGAGCTACAATGATTAGTTGTCTGCTAGTAAATTAATTGCCAACTACTTTGATATCTGATTAATTGGTTTTAGTCATTTTTAAGGGAAAAAGTCCAAATTCTCTTTTCAGCTTCTTCAATGTGAATATTTTTTGGTTTCTTTCGTCCTGTATGACAGTAAACTGAATATTTTGGGGTTGTGGACAAAACAAGACATTCAAGGACACCGTTGTGGGTTTTGGGAAACACTGATTGGCATTTTTCATTATTTTCTGACAATTAATAGAATAAACAATTGATAATGAACATAATGGTTAGTTGCAGTCCTAAAATTAAACATTAAAATTAGGAATTGCAAGATCCTTGAATGGCTCTACTTTTTTGACTTGGTGACTCGTATTTTGTGAGTCACTCTTCTGGTAAGATGTAAAATTACAGTGTCAGTCATATCACCACCATCTGAGCACAGAATGTGCCACAGCTATATTACATTTCACTAAACCTTGCTCACTTTGTCATCCAGTGGTTAAATTACAGGCAGTTCTGTTGGAGGAGTACAATGTTCAAGGACTGTTGATCATATGTTAGAAAAAAGGAAACAGAGCCACATTCGAAACCTTCAACCTTGTTCCTTTTTTTTTTTCACATTCCTCAGCCTTCGTGCCCACTCTGGTGCATTTTTAAAATGGCACAGTAGGAGGAGAAAAGCCCAAACTGGGAGCAAATACGCTTTAAGAATTTCTTTAGTATTGGATTTCAGAGCAATCTAAATACTGTGACAGAAGCCTTTTCACCCTGGCAAGAGTAAAAATCCCAAAGGGAAAAATTGATTCAGTACAAAATATCAGTGGTGGCCTAAAAAAAATGAATGAGTGGTTCTCTAATATCTAAAAACCTTTGCCAACATGTTTACCAACTATTATTACAACACACACACATGTGTGACCTTATGTCTTAAGTTAAGCGTGGAAGAGAAATGGATTCCTGACTGACTTCAGGAGTTCTATCTTATCTCAGGTTAAGAAATCCTAAATACTCGATCCACACTTATCAACTCTTATGTCTGTTACCTAGCAACAGATACTACTTTTTTCATCTCGACAACAACTTTGTAACTGTTGGTTTAGAGACAACAGAAACATACTGAAACATATCTTGAAAATGTACCAAAAAAAAGGTGGACACTTAACTTCAAGACAGATGAGTTAGAACTGTTTGGTAAACAGAGATGATATTTTAGGGCAAATATACAACAATTCTACATTGGGAGAAAAAAGAAAGAGAGAGGAGAAAGAAAGCAGGCACAGTCTCCACTGTATCCAGCATCCATCATATCAAAGCAATAAAAGAGGATTAAGTCAGCGAACACTACTGTTAGCCACTGTTGCTGAACTCTACAATTACCTACTGCCGGCAAACACTCCCATTAGTTACTACTGTTAGCTACTGTTAGCAAACACTCCCATTAGTTAGTGTAGCTAAAGGTGAATGCCACCTTTAGGTGCTGTTAGCAGGCACTACTATTAGTGACAATTAACGTTAGCAACAATTAACGTTAGCTACTGTTAACAAACATTACCGTTAGCCACTGTCAGTAAAAACTCCTGTCGGTTACTGTTAGGGAACACTACTGTTAGAGAATACTGCTGTTAGCAAACAGTACTGTTGATCATTGTTAGCAAACACTATCATTAGCCTCTGTTAGTAAAAACTACCATCAGCTACTGTTAGTGAACACTACTATTACTGTTAGCGAATACTACCATTAGTTACTGTTTGCAGACACTACCATTAGCCACTGTCAGCAAACACCATTAGTCATGGTAAGCAAACACTAATGTAAGCTAATGTTAGTGAATACTACTAATGTATACTGTTAGTGTTAGTGAATACCACCTTTAACCACTGTTAGCAGACACTACCATTAGTTACAATTAGTGAACTCTAACGCTAACTACTGTTAACAAACACTACTGTTAGCCACTGTTAGCAAACACTACCTTTAGCCTCTGTTAGTAAAAAGTTGGCTATGGTTAACTAACATCACCGTTAGTTACTGTTAGCAAACACCACAGTTAGCCACTGTTGGTGAATACTACCGCTAGCTACTGTTAGTGAACACTACTGTTACTATTAGCGAGAAATATCGTTAGCTACTGTTAGCAAACACTACCATTATCCACTCTTAACGAACTCCACTGTTAGTTACTGTTTAGGAACACTACTGTTATAGAATACTAGCATTAGCCACTGTTAGCAAATACTATTGTTAACCACTGTTGGCAAACATTACCATTAGTTACTGTTATCAACTTCTACCATTACCACTACTGTTAGCAAACACCTCCATTAGCAAACACCTGTTTGCTACTGTTCGCAAACACTACTGTAAGCCACTGTTAGCAAACACTACCCTTAGTCACTGTTAGTGAAAATTAGCATTAGCAACTGTTAGCTAACACTACCATAAGTTA
The DNA here is from genome assembly GCA_027495735.1 of Lutjanus campechanus. Lineage (NCBI taxonomy): Eukaryota > Metazoa > Chordata > Actinopteri > Lutjaniformes > Lutjanidae > Lutjanus > Lutjanus campechanus. The sequence continues at coordinate 14,813 of JAJHUR010000892.1, forward strand.
GTCAGTGAGTTAGCAACTACTAGCTGGTGGAAAAGTGAAAGTTGGGACATCTTAACAGTTGTCCTAAAGTTTGGAGAGTTTATTTAAAAATTTTGGAAAGTTAGGATGCTTGTGTAACACACATTTCCTTTCTTAAATTAGGACAGGAGCATTCATTTAGGAACCGATCATCTGTCATGGCTTTTTTTTCCTAAATCAGATCCTAACCATAATTACCATGGTTACCAAACAGTGAAGACAGGATCTGCAAGTTCAGAGTTTTCTGTAACACAGCCCCTGAGCCACAAGGTTCTCAACTGTCAATGATGAAATAATCATTATGTCAGTTACCTGCCGTCTTTATTGCGGTCCAGTAAGTTGAAAATGCTGGTTACTGTGCTGTTCTGACTTCTGAGACCTAAAAAGAAAAATCAGACCTGGGTTAATGCCTGAAATTACCTGATGGAAGTAACATTTATCTTTACAAAGCTATGTTGCATTTGCTCTTTAATCGCCAATCACTGCTATAAACGCTAATCCATCTGAAAGCAAACTGAGAGGCAGGGATAGAGAAAAGGACAGAGCTGGAGCTGGATTTAAAAACATGGGGGGGATCGGGGGAAGGCGGGGGGTGGAGAGGATGGAGGTTTTTGGGCAATCAGGCAATGAGTCAGTCACGCTGTGCAAGAACATTTGGTTTCCCTGTAGGAAAAAAAAAAAGCATGTCAGAGTCCAGAATGCAATCAGGAGGCTTTGTGCTGTAACGGCTGGTATGACAGTGATTTCCCTCTTCTCCATTCATATTCACAGGCAGATGAAAAGGAGATGCAAAAACTTCCTCAACCCCCTTTCCAGCGAGCATGTGACCCCAACTGATTCATTTTGTGAATCGCATTCATTGGAGTGGGAGGGAGAGGAAGTTCTCTTATGCTCGGCACTAAGCATCTCCCACATCATCAGCAGAACGGAGAATGTAAAGGGGCAAACTGATTGGCCCCTAAGTCTGGGGAAAAGCACTTTACATAATGCTAATTGCGCATCCGCCGCAATTACCTCTCCGTACTAATTACAGAAAAGCTAATTGTGAAATTAGCATTTTTTTTCCCAGTGTACAGTAGAGCGCCTGTGTTGAGTGTGTGCTGTAGGGGTGTAAAAAAAAAAGAAAAAGAAAATCTGAACCCCAGTTCATAAACGCAGCTTTGCCAAAATGAACCTTAAATTCATATTTATGAAGCTATTTTTTTATTGAAGTTTAAAAAGATACAAGATTGTACACAAATACACCAAAACGTGTCTTTTTACAAATTACAAATACTTGTCCATCAAATGTATTTAAATAAAATATAAAATACATGTATGTGAAATGTATTAAATTAAAATATAAGTAATTTGAAAACACAAAAACACATTCTATACAAACTGATGAGCTTTGCTAATTTGCCACATTATAGATGTAAAGTGGCCAATCAGGATATGTTGGAGGTGGGAGGCTGCATATGCGTGCTGGGCGGTGCAGCTGTATAGTGTAGGTCGTCTGCACAAGCAGTTTATTTAAATTTATTGTTAGGGAGTGACCTCTAGTGGTCGTAGCAATTATAACCATTAACGATCCATCCATTTTCTCATTTAGGTATGAGGAGGTGTTGATGGATTCCTGCTAGTACATGTATTTACTAATTATAGAGCACATGTGTTTGCTAATTGCGCTTTTATTCTGTTGTATTTTAAACTTGAAAGTTTTATTTGAGGGGAAATTTGCACCAAACACCAAAGCAGCTTCCCTCAAGCTACTGGTCACGAGGAACACAAATACTTCACGATGAACACGTTGCTGAACTGACAGCACATGATTCACTTACTTTTAGCCAAAGACTGGGGATAAGAATGTGTTTTATTTGAGAATAAAATGACAAATTAAATAATGTATTTTAAGTATTTCACATACACTAATACAAGCTCTTTAAGTGTTTTGTTACAAAGTACATCTTATTTTTTTCTGCCCAGCAAAACACAAATTATATAATACTCAAAAGTCGTTAAATGAATAGCAAAGGTCTGTGGAGAAGCCAGATTCCTCACCCCGTTGTTGCCTCCAGATTTACTAATATTCCTCTGCACTACACCCAGCATCTGTCATATTAGTGGCCTATTCTTTTGTTTGAACAGCGCTCTATTCCCAACCTAATGCTTGACATTCTCGACCCGTCCTCTGGTCGCTCTGTCTCGCAAAAATGAGTGCACAAAGGAGGAAGAGAAATGGTCTCATCCCTCCCTCTACTGCGGAGCTGTAGCTATGAAAAACAACCGTAAGGAGGATAGATGGAGAAGGGAGGAGAGGAAGGCAGAGAGAGAGGAAAAGATGGAGTGGGGGCGGGGGGCAATGTGGTGAAAAGGTAAGAGGAAGAGTGGGGAAGAATGTGGAAAATAAGTGAGGAGAGAGTAGGAGGGCGAAGAAAAAAAAAACAGAGGTTCAAGACGTTGGCTCTTTAGGCCGATGGCACATATAGGGGGCTATGTTTACTAATGGACACCATCATTCATCCACCCATGTTGCCCTGGCGATAGCACAGCACACTCGTAAAATAAGAGAGGCACAAAGAGAACAGAGAAAATGGAACATATCAGCAGGAGACTGCAGATCTATGCCTCAGCTACAGACCATGTTATCCACACACAGCTTTCTTTGTTACTGTAGGCTCTGCACTCCGAGGCTAACAAAACACACATTTTGCTTTCTTTTATACACTATTAAGCAATATTTCCAGGCAGGAAATTACCCCATTCTGAGGGGAGAAAATGCTTTGAGATGGAAATGGATCAAAAGGCTGCAGGTGTTGCACTGAACTTTTACTTTTCAGACAAGACAAGGAGACAGTGTAAAGATAGAATCTGCAAACGAGTGTTTTTAACCTTCAGGGTGCATCGGAAGGTGTGGGTTTACAGCAGATTCCGATAGTGCATCGTATTCAGAAAACACTGCGGCACAATAAGAACATTCAAGTGTACAAGATCAATGGCTCGCTGCTTTAACGGCGTTCACAAAATCATCAGGGTTGTGATTACAGTTGCTGAGATTCTCAAGGTTCCCGCATGTCAATACTTTAAGTGATTTTCAAGGACGTTTATAACAACTTAGAGATGATATGACCAGCCCGTTCTCACCAGAAAAACAGGCACCTTTCATCTATGCAGGCAGTTTACTGCAACCAATATTTATGTTTATTGTTAACCTGCAACCTCTTATGGGCATTTGATTATACATTTTTATCTTAACCCAACCCACAATCTTTTTCTAAACCTAAGAGGATAATTTGTTGCCTAAACCGAAGCAAACTGTGACCATTTTACAAAGTTAAACACACGATAAGCAATTTTTTTTCTCCCAGGAGAGCAAAGTCCCGCCCTACTCTGACTCTGATTGAGTGGCAATCGTTGTCATCATTGGTTGGGGTCATTTAGGTTGGGAAGCTTTAAGCATGTGGATTGTTATTGAATAGGGTGAGAGTAAGAATATCACGGTAAGCCAATCAGAAGCAGAGTAAGGCAGGTCATGCCTTCACCATCCTGGGAAAAAAAAATCTTATCCAGTACACCTATCGCAACCAGTACTGAATCGACTCATTCTGTTGTGTAAGTATGAAGATGTGTTGGAAATGTATTACAAATAAGACAAATTAGCAACATTCATGTAATTCTTTTCACAATGTTTGCCTTTGCTTATTTCATCTTTCCACTTAAGATATAGAAAACGCAGATCATGAATGCAAATATGTTTAGCAGCCAACCTTAAAGCAGGGACTTCCTATATACACAGGTTTTTCAAAACAATCTAGGCTTTATACTATACTGTGGGACAATAGTGGTGAAAAAAAACTGGACTAGAAGGTACCCCAGGGGTTAAGTAGCCAAACATGAACCTGCAAAATCCCCAGTCCAGATGAAGACATTTATTTCCATTATCTTTCTAATAAAGGCTTAAAATACCACAAAAATATATGTAAAAAAAGTAATAAAAAAAAGCCTGCATAATATGCACTAAGATTGATTGCCTATCTCAAGTTTCAAGGCACAGCAAGTTAATATTCATCACGTATTGAAAAAAATACAAAAACAAAAACTGAGAAAAACATGTTGATAAATCACAAATCACATCTCTGTTTATTTTTAATGAAAAATATTTTCAGTGGTTCAGGGGTCCTATTTCATTTCTTATTGTGGGGAGAAATAAGAGTACACATGAAAGAAACATGAAATGTTTGGCAGTGGATCTGTTGCATCTAGGTTACCTCAGGGGAAACTTCGACTGAAATCCTCAGAGACAAATATTCTGTGTTTGCTGCATATTACGTGTTTCTTAATATCGGCCCTATGCAAAATCCCACGTATACCTATGGGGCTAAACACAAATATACAAAGACATCTTCAAACACAAGACATACTGCATAAAGATGTTAAAAGTATCTGTAATGGTTCATCATTTACAGCAACTAGCCCTGTACAGATCAAACATATTGCCTTTAGAAACAAACATGCCACTGACTCAGGTTTTAATATTAATCTATAAAGAAGAATGTTTGACAGTTACTTCAACTAACTAGACTGCAGCTTTTTATTAAGACATATTGCGAGTCCTACATTTAAGCTTGCTAGTGGGTGCCCATGCAAGTTGAATGTGATATATCCTAAATGTGTCAGAACAGCAGAGAGAAGTCAAAGTAAAAAAAACAGCAAAGGTCTGTATTTTAAGAGGAGAGGTAGATATACTGCAAAGCCATCTGACTGAGGTATGAGTCACTCATTAAACTCACTAGCAGAGTTAGCATGATCTTATGAGCTGAGGGGAGGTTGTCAAGTTCAGATTAAACTACGTCGTGTTTTTCAGGAATTGGCACTTACCTAATAAGTCTGTGCCTCTAGGCCTTCTCTGATAATTAGTCAAATGACTTTATTAATATGGTAAAAAACAATAATCATCTTCCCTTACAAACAATAATGATCTCCCTTAGGCTAAGGTATGGCAAGGGAACAGATAGGCTTTAGTGTTTGTTATTCTGTGAGGATTTACTTTAAGTGTCGCACCTTCTTTTGCCAAATTAGTGCTCATGTGGTTTCCTTCTTCATGCATCGAAATGTTCTGGTCAGTTTAACAATGCCATCTGGTAAGAACAAGGTGTTATTTGTCGCACTGCAGAGTGGTTTTATGAATTGCAAGCGACACAAATAATTCAAAGGGGTATGGAGACCCTTCATGAATACAAAATGACATATCTGACTAGTAATTATCATATTTGGGTCTAACACTGCTGAGGAAATATGGCTCTGACAGTGTCAGATCATTCTGCATTACTGTATTGTTGCAAACACCTGCCAATCAGGTCTCAGAATTTAAATCTCAATGAGCAACATGATTAAATAATGTCAAACATGGATGTAATTGTTACAAATGCGCTTCTTGGAGCCTGCATTAGCAAGTTATGTATACCCAGTATCTTTTATAAATTGTTCGTAAGCATACCATCAGAAATTATCTTAAGACTTAAGAGGTTCAAGGATAAAGAACACTGGGCCTCATTCACCAACAGTTCTTAAGAGGAAAATTATTCTTAAAACTATGCGCACTGAACAGCACACTTTCACACACAGTTGAGTGCTAATATGTTTGTGCAAAAATAATTGGTTCTTGCATTTTATTCAGTTCTAGTTACGTATTATAGGATTTAAATTACATTAATATTTTTATAATTCATTCTTGTGCTAATTATTTTCATTATTTTACAAAGCATTACAGCCTTTTAAAATAAATAACTAATTCAACTTTTACCATGCGATTATTTATAGCTTACAATTAAACTGAAGAAATAAACACACCACTTTAAAAATCAAACAGGTTTACGTATGCTAATTAGGAACAAATGGCACTCACGAGAACAATGGGATTCATAATTATAAGAACAGGTGCGAACAAATCTGCAGTTTAAGAACACGTCATGAATCTGACGTAGACTTTTCTTACAGGAACAAATTTAAGAAGAAACTATTAGTGAATGGGGGCCAATATTATTTGATGCCCATGGTATGCTGCTGCTACTATAACAAACAAAACTGTAAAAGCATCCTGCCATCTCAGTACACTTCATCTCTGCCATGGTGTCCAAACTGCACTCGCGTACCCTTCGGAAAACACGCATAGTAGGGAGGTGGTTTGGTCCGCTAGAGAAATCAGGTCAACCAGTGGATTAACGATGAACTTGAGGAAAGCCCCTCAAACTGTGGGTGAACTCTGCATATTGCATATTGGGGCATATCATTAAAGGGAGTAACAGACATTACGTCTCTATATGAGGGGATCATATCAAATAAACATCATCAGAGGAGGAAGAGACCTCCACGTGAACCCAAAGCTTATTGAGGCTGGCATTAAAGAGGGATTTTTTTTTTTCAAAAACAAGCACACATGATCAGTGTCCTTTCTGACTAGCTGGGAACGGCAAAGTCTTTGTTATTCAATGAGGATTTAATCCGAAATGTGACAGAATGGTAAATACTGAGCTAGCTAATGAAATGACATGATACAGCTCAGTAATGTGGTCCTATCAACATGTGAAAACACTGCCAATATTCTTACATCCTGAAAATTTAATAATCATACACAATGCGCATTATTTGTTGCACTGCAGTTTCCCAACACCTCTTCAAATATGTCCCCTGCTCAGAGTCTTATAAAAGCATGTACACAAAAAAAAAAGCTTTCAGAATCTAGGAATATAATTTTCTCATTTAAATAAAATCACACTGCAAAAGCAATATTCAATTCGCCAAGTCATTCGATTATTATTTCATTGTACCAAAAGCAATGCACCATGACAAACTGCAATTTTCTTTGAGGGTACAAATAACCTGGCCCTTTAAAACTCCTCAATAACCGCGCACGAAGCCCTGGAGACACGTTTGAGCGACAGCAGCCGTAAAGGGAAAGACTGTTAAGTTCTACTTTGCAGGCTCAGCTGCTTGTTCTTCTGGCTTTTCATTCCTATTTTGAGACAAGCTATTGACAGGTCATAAAGAGAAAGAAACGGTTTCTTTATTGTGATGTTCCTCTATTTAATTGGGACAATTCAATATTTGTCTTTGTGTGTTCCTTTTGTTTAAGGATCTTTAAGGTCAATTGTTCTGACAAGTAATGTGGAAGCAGTCGGGATGTACAGGTTAGGAGACATGTTTATACAGCATGTGTATTAGTCAGTGCATAAGAGGTGAAAAGAGGTCTAAAGGAACTGTTGGTACTTTAGACTGACATTCAGTTGACAGGTCATGATGGCAAAATTACAAGATGTTAAGTTATAATGACACGGAGAAAAACTGTGGCCAGTTAATGATATTTTATGAGTTCTGAGGAGCTCTGTAATCCAAAAAAGACATTGACAGTGAAACTTCACCTGATTTAAAGGACCAGTGGGTAGGATTTAGGAACATCTAGTGGTGAGCTTGTAGATTGCAACCTCACCCTGCCCTTCCAAGCATGCAAGAGAACCTACAGAGGCAACGAAGCTCACGAAAGGTGCAGAAGGCCCTCTCTAGAGCCACTGTTTGGTTTGTCCATTTTGGGCTACTTTAGAAACATGCTGGTGCAACATAGCAGACTTCATGGAAGACGACCCAGGCCTTCTGCAGATATAAAGGGCTCATTTTAAGGCAACAAGAACATGATTCTTATTTCAGAATCATGGCTATTGGAGCAGGCCAAATGCACAGAGGTTCAATTTTAAGGTCACTGACGGCTGATCCATTGTTAAACGATCATGTCTTCATTTGTAAAGATCAACAGATCATCGGTTTTATGCCCTGACAACTGTCAATTACATGTGTGCAGCCGCAGGTTACCAGTAAACTACACTGTGTCGTCCTTGAAGTGTTGTTTTGTGTTTTCTTCAGACACAGTGCCGAACGTGCACTAGTAGGTGGGGAGAAAAAAAAAATACTGTGAGAATCGCAATTCTGCTTTTTATTTATCTCATTTTTGATTTGATTGATTTTTTTTATTAAAAGTTAAATTATGACACCCCTAGTTGTTATGGCACCACCATGTGGCAAGACTGCACCATATTCAACACTGCTCTCCCTCGGGTCCTCAGTAATATGCAAGTCATATGCGAAGTAGACTGGGTGAACAGTTCTTGAGAACAAATTCTGTACCGAATTTGGTGACAATTGCTCAAAATTTGTTGGAGGAGAGTTGAAAAAACAAAACTGGACAAAATTCAAAATGGCAGAAAATCTATCTAGACATAAATGGGCGTGGCTTATGTGGATAGATTCGTCTAGACCCAGAGAACTTTGTTTCTGAGACGCATGGCACAAAAGTTACAGGCCAAAACCTAAAGTTCGCTATTGTAGCGCCACCATCTGGCCAAATTTCACCAAATTCAATGCTGCACTCTGTGCGAAGGCAATCATGAACGGTTGTCAAGAAAATTGCAGGACATGCATACAGTCCATACATAGAGATTCCTTCCTTTATAGTTAGATGTAACGTCATAGATGCAGATGGGAAAAAGGAGAGATAATCAGCTTTTAAGGCTGTGCAACGACTCTTCAACTTCAACATCCAGGAGCTACCACATACACGCACACAGACAGTCATTATAACTGCATAATAAAAGCTTGGATGGACAGCCAACATGGACAAGGCATGCCAATGTGACCACGGAAATGAAAACTGATGGTTGTTACGCCCTGAAGATGAGCAGTAATGGAAGTAAAGGATGACGGGGCGTAAGAACACGGGGGGGGGGGCCTCGGATGTCTAGCAAAGGTCAGCTCACACAGTGGGACGCATGATGGATGCGTGCTCAGAGGAACCAGCAAAGTCAAATGACCTTTATTGCAATCAAAAGTTTTACTTGAGGGCCCTTTTGACACGAGACAGACAATCAATTACCACAGAAGAACGTGAGAAACATAACAGCAAAGCACTGAAAAGTAGACAGATGACATTATTCTGAATAAATGTGTTGTTTGACGCATTTTGTTTGATGTATTGACACCAAAACTTTGAGCTAATTTACTTCCAGCCATCTCTATCCCCTGCTTTCCCAACACACACACACACACATAATGATTCTAAATCCTTATGGGCTTCAGTGCAAAAATGATTGAGCCCATTTCCAATCCAGCCTCACAACTTTCTGTACATTTACACACGCAAGCCTGAACGTCACTTAAATGCCGAGCCAGCTAGTGCTCGGAGCGATAAGGGAATTTTGCTGTGAGTCATGAGCAACTTCTCTCTGAAGGTTTGAGGAACGTAAAAAGGAGAGCTGTGGGACTGCAATATGCTGCTGCTCAGCACTCCTCTCCCAGTCCATTTATTTCAATGGCACAGGCATCTGTATTTAACCCTTCCAGCTGTTTCTGAAGTTCCACCATTTGTCATCCTGACCATCTGGCCCGAGGCGCTAAGGTCAATTTACTTTGGTTCAATGTAAGGCTGAGCTGAAATAAAATGGAGGCTGCCCCGTGGCCGCCGTGACAATGAGCTAACTACAAAACTGAAGCAATTCTCTGGATTGGATTGCTTTGAATGGAGTCAAACCAAATCATGGCAGGTTAAAGGTTTTAAGACACTTACCGCTGTCCCCTGCTTCCAGAGCCTTTAACGTTTGCTCTTTGAGTCGGTCGGCCTCGTGTTTCCTCCTCCTGTGTTCCTCTAGTTTGATCTGTAGGTCCTCGGCTGCCTGCTGAAGGTCTCGGAGCTGGGCCTGCAGAGAGACGATATGAAGACAAAAAGACAAACGTCTAACATCAGCATAACTATGCAAACATTCAAGCTGCCGAATGAAGGACATGATTCAGTCACAGTTACAGTGCAGTTAGTGTCATGCTTTTCTAGTTTACAGTCAAACTTCTTGTCTGATATTTTTTTCCTGATATTATCCCCCATTTGTGCCCCAATATCTACAGAGAAAACCCAATTTTAAATTCTGATTTGGGCCACATAAAATTCTGAAAAATGGAAACAAGACAAACATGGAGAAAAGCCATAATCTGGACATTCTGTTTCAATCAAACCACCCATGTAACCTTCCTCCACTCTTTGCTCCAAACTCATAATTTAAATCTTGGCTCCATTTTATGCAGGCATCATCCACTGCATATTAACATACAAATGACACTAACCGCACACCATAAGCTGTACAAGGACATTTAGTTTTGCATGTCAGCATGCCAGGAGTCTTCTCTTCGCTGGTTATTGATCACACACAGAGCAAGAGCTCAAGAGTCTGGTAGGCTTGCAGCGGTCGTAGGTGTTACTGGTGTTAATCAGTGTTCAGGCATACGCCGATTACATTACTTACCCACCGCCCCCACCGTCTGAGCATGTTATCAATACTTAGAACGCTACAGTTATAAACTCAAAGTGGGTCAGTGTGGGGGAGATGTTTGATATACCTGACAGCTCAAAACTTAATATCAACCAGCCGTCTAAGTATTTGTTTTGTCCAAAGTAATGAGAAGATGTAAAGATCTGATGTTAAAGTTTTAAAAAAAAGTGCTCTAACGTTACAGATATTGAGCATCTGGTATCCAGAGGTAGGCACAAATACTTCTTTAATATACTTAAGTAGATTTTTCAGATCGATAAACCTTGCTACGAACAGATATCTGTACTTCTACTCGAGTAAAGAATGTGTGTACTTTTGCCACGTCTGCTGGTTTTGGATATTGGCTACACAGAAAACACAATGTTACCAACTTCATAAAACTGAAGAAAATGAAGAGCATTAAGGTTTGGATTGTAGATTCAGCACACTGTTGAGCAACTATTTTAAAGTTTATAGAATGCAAACTATTTTTGGATCATTTTGTGATGCTCAGGATGGTCATGTCAGTCTGTCTGTTGGTTTTTCTGTTGGTTGGTCAGTCCACTACTTCGGTTCGGTTTCCAGGCTGAAATATCTCACCAGATGCATAACGAATGTCTCCCTGAGAAACTTTTGTAAGATGGGACCCTTTTTTTTTCAAGAATGTATGAGAGCTGAATTTCCCAGAGATCCCCGTGTGACTCATCAGGTATCTTACCTCTATTAAATTGGCATGACATGCAGCAGACAGACCAACTATGACTTTGTGTTTTGGTACTCCATGTTATTATTTTCATTATAATCAATTTTCATCCATTTATTTTAAAATTGTATTTATTTTATTTTAGTTTGTTTAATATCCTTAGTGTTTGTCTTCAGTTCTGCTTTTGGGTTGTATTATCTGTCCTGTCTTGGTTTTGTTTTGTTTCTATTTCGCTTATTATTTGCACTTTGCTTTGTCACGACTGAATTGACCAAATGTCACCTTGTACTGTTTTTGTTTATTTGCTCAATTTAGGAAATATCAATAAACAGTTTGTGGGGGGGGGGAAGAATGTGCCAATGACTACTAGAAGAATTGCAATAAAACTATTTGCAGACATTCATCTTCCCCCCCAGGATGAATTGTAATCACTTTGGTGATCCTTTGAACGTAAATGAACTGCATTTCCATCTAGTCCAATCATCAGGTAAAATTTAATTTAAATACATTCCCATAAGCTTAAGCTTTACTTTGTATCTAGTACTAATTAGCTAATGTTAGCATGCTAACATGCCAATCTAAGATTGTGAATGTGGTAAACATATTACCTGGAAAACAGGAGCATCTTAGTATTGCTAATATTAGCATTCAGCTCAAAGCACTGTGAGGACTAACACTGACAATTATAGTGAAACAACACAACTGTTGACGAGAGGAAAACTGACTTACAGCCTCAAAAGAATTCAGAGAAAGTAGTGCCTGCAACGACATTCACACATTATTAGGATTTAATTAGTCTCTGTTCTTATCTCTTTCTCTTACCTTCTCTTTCTGTATGCATCAGTACTTCGACTTTCAGATCACAACCAGGTTATGAATTTACAAAAACTTGTCCTACAGCAGTCAGGCCTGCTCACTGGACTATTTAAATCACTTGCATCAGGAGGTGTTGCTGTCACACCAAAAACGACAGCTTCTGACAACCGAGCATAACCTATCATCACTCTCTGTAATGGACCAATTAATATGAAAGAGCAGAAGCCTCTTGTTTGTTTGTGTGTGTGTGTGTGTGTGTGTGTGTGTGTGTGTGTGTGTGTGTGTGTGTGTGTGTGCGTCAATACTGCCTTCCAATCTCTCCTCTGAGACTCTCATAATGCAGTGATGGATTCTGCTTGGTTCGGACAGGGATGACTACCTTTCTAGGCCACGCTGCTCGCTTAGACACCTTCAGTTTGCTGCAGTGATTTATTGGCTCCATTTTGAGTGTACAAGAACATATTTACTTGTGAATTACACCCATGTTATAAGTTTTAAAACCCTTTATAAAACACCAGAAAGGAATGCTTATACAGTAGTGTTTGTGTTTCCAGAAAGTTTGGAGCTCTGTGAAGATAAATATCTGTTTAGTTGCATATTTATCTGAGAAAATAAGACATATTCCAACTGAAATTGAAAAAAATGTTGCTGTTTTTTGTTTTAAAAGATCTAGGAGTGCTGATTCAGTGCACACTGTGTTTGAGACTTCTCCCTGCTGAGTTAACTATTGGAAAGCTGCTCATAAAAAGCACTGTAGGTTCCTCTGAAATCCAGACAAAATTCAGACTAAGCTATGATGACAGGAGAAAAAAATATCCTTAAAAAAGAATTAGCAAAATGCTGCACACTGTTCCCTGCTAGAGGTACACAGAGGCATTATTGTTTGTATCTCTATCTGTTCAACCAACAAAATTATCTGTCTCTGTATTCGGATAGAAAACCAGCAGTGGGCGTGGTTTATACCACAAGCAGGGCTGAGATAGTAACCCCATTACTTTGGCTGTAGTCTCCCAAAAGGACAATGCAGTTCAAGGCTGGATTATAAAGCTTCTGAAAAGGTTGAAAAGGATAGGAGCGCACTAGGGTTAGCATTAGCCTTTCCCGCTTAGCTTAGCTTACTTCAGGGCTAACCCCATTCACTTTCCCAGCAGTTTGGAAACAACAGATGAGACTTTGCTTGGTCTTAAGAAGCTGTACTGTACATTTACTGCCACACTGACAGCTTACTGCTAAGTTTCTGCTCCGCTATGGGCAGCACCGTCATCCTCAGTCTGCTGCACTCTCGCCCTTAGTTGCACATTAAAGGAGCTATACTACACTTTTAACAGTATCCTTCAATAAAGTTCAAAATTTAATTATTTAGGCAGTTGTGGTAAATTGTCATCCCACAGGAATATAGTGCTTTTTCACTGTATTTGAAAAAAAAAAATCCATACTGTCACAGCCTTAACCAGGCATCACAATAAATCAGGCCAATGTTTTATTTCCTAACCTATTATTCATTGCCAGTGAAATTGTTGGGCCTAAGCCTTAAAATGATTTAATATTGGAACGTAATTCATTATGAAATATACGTCCACATCTTTGGACTGTACTTTTCATCCGTCTCTCTCTTTTTATTTTTAGCAAAAGAAAGTTTTATGAATTTTCTAAAGCCCACCACCACCTCTCCTTTCACTGGGGGATATCGAAATCAGAACCTAAAAAAAGCATTTTATAAATTGAAAGATTCTGTTTTGCATTGAAAATATACATATACAGGTATATAAAAATGTAATCTTGGTGTATTAAATCATTGACTGATTAAGGTAGATGTGACCTTTTTATTTTTATTTTTTTTACTTTGAGGAGGAGGACTTTTTCCAAGTAATAATAAACTACTTTGGATAGAAGAAATATCTGTTCCCACTGCATTATTTGTCCTTTACCAAGTGATGTATTCAGATTTGTGTGCACCTCTTTTCCCTGCTTTAAAATATACACTTAAAGTGGGCAATCAACAGAAAGATAATCACAAACCTCCTCAAAGAGGATTTTATTGAATATCAAATTGTGTTCAATTAACAGCAGCATTCTTAGTCCTGCTGCTTTCAGGGCCTTTGCAGTGCTGACACACTACATTCAGCTTTCTAATTTGATTAAAAAGTTTTCTATCATCCTGCTCCAGAATCTTCCTTAACCCTTGTACCGCAGGAGGAGTTCACTTTGGAGTCATTGTGTAAGGTTTTCCGAGACGAGGCCCCCGGAGGTAACCCTGCCATATCAACAGAGACACGCTGAGAGGGAGAGGATCACAATGTGCGACTGGGCGAGGAGGGCTGGGTGACACTTCAGCCTCGATCTGCCAATCAGCCGCCACAGAAAAGAACACGGGGGGGAAGAAAAAAAAGGAGAGAACAGAACAGAAAAGAAGAGTGCAGGGTACACGCTCAGAGACCATCCGCTGGCAAATGTGTGACAAAAAGTGTCCTTCAGTTAAAAATTTCCGTTGGCAAGTAAGTGGTATCTTTTTAACTGTATCTTCCATTACAAGCAAGACATATTTTAAACAAGACCGACATTCTTAAAATGCTTTCTTTTATGCACAAACGGGTGCTGTAAAGTGCATCGAAATACCTTGAAATACACTAATTCTCACATTATCAGTGCACAAAATAACAAAGATTGAGGGCAGCCCCCTGAGAGTTAGAGAACTGTGTGAATGCAGCTGCCAATGAATCCTTCAGAATCACAAATACATACTCAATAATGACAATAACTACATGTTCCCAAATAACCTGGTCTTAATATTCAATTATCTATTGCTAGCACATTTAAAAAGTGGTAAACTGTCTTTATATGGGCAGTGTGTGAATATGAATTGACCATCAGACAGTGCAGGGAGGGCAACTTGAATTTCCTAAATGAAGATAATGCATTAAGTAATGAGACCACTGAACCAGTAAATATAACTTACAAACATCTAAAGAGATCCTCAGCAGCCAAATTTAATTTGCACCGAACTCCAGGGCTCCAGTTTCTAATTTGGCCTAGTGCTTGTTGAACTAAATGTGCAAATGGAGAGCACAGGAAAAGCTGTGAAGTAGTTTCGGTCTATCTTGGAGCTCTGCAAAGGAGCATGTTGATTCAAAATGGGTTTGATGACTCAGGTACTTGTTTATTCGTGCAGACTTACCCCAGACCATTTACTCCTAACTGCTTTGAGGTGACTGCAAATGAAGCATAGTTACAGCTGAAATGCATAAAGGAAGTTTATGGCTCAAGACAGGGATGTAACAATATATCGAATTAGAGTTGGGCAATTGGACAAATAAATCAGCTATCGGCGATTGGTTGATAATTGTCATTTCATTTTTCTAATTTAATGGCCTGCATGAATTTTAGCAGCACAGTGCACCCACTGAGCCTGAGGAAGAGTGAAAGAAAAACAGCCAGAATACTTTCCCATCTAAATCAGTTTTATGGATTCATTTCAAACCAAATCAGAACTGGTGATTGTTACAGCAGTGGAAAGACTAACCAAAACATTCTGGGTGAGTTTTATTTTATTGTTGTCTTTTGAGTTTAAATGAAGTGTGTTTTAAGGTACTGTAGATTTAGTCGACTAATATCTTATGATATTTAGTCGACTAAAACTACACTATAACTAAAATAATTCAGATTACTAAAATGGCTAAAGTTAAATGGCATTTTAGTCAAAAGACTGACTAAAACTAAATTAAAATTTGCTGTCAAGATTAATACTTTTCTGCCATATTCTGCAAATACATCCCCCCAAATCTTACACACTGGTCCTTTAAGAGATACAGTAAAATACAAAGTTTATGGCAGGTGGTGATGTATTATGGTGATATTTATGAGTTACAATGACATGAAATTAGAAAGCAAAATTATTTGGACAGGAGATGTGGTACATTTCTGACTATAATCATAATATAGTGATATGTTTCTGATGCAAAAATAGGAGGACGCTTCGTAGGGAATGGCGTAAATTGATCAAATACACACAGAGATGCCAGTGAGTTAGTGGAAGGAAAAAATGCTTCCCCTTATGAGTCAGAGAACAGTCAACATCTCACGTTGACATGGCAAAAACTAACTGCACAGCAGGCTAAGGTTGGTGTTGGAAACTGCACAGCAGACGCCTGTAGCAGCAGATGCCACGAACACGTATGGTCAAAACAATATCATAGAGCACAAGCTGCTCATTTAGAGCAGGAATTCTCGGTGCACAACACGTATGAAAGCAAATTAACCTCGACGTCCCCATCAATCAAGTGTGTTTGCTAGCGAGCCAGGTAATAACACGACAGCTAGCGAGTGGCAGCACAAGTAGCCGAGGTGAAAAGTTAATTAAATCTATTGAGAATAACAGAAAAATATCTATACACAGTAGCTGCAAGGGAGAGACACATTGGCACATTTGTATGATAATTTCTGGGGCAATCTGCCTTAATTTGAAAGCTGACAATAACAAGAGGAAGAAAAAAAAACTGATGAAACACAGTCTAACATTGAGTAATCGTCATTATGAGGAAGAGTAAGACCAGATGTATTTGTTTTTCTATTGTTTTTTCTATATGTCTCAAGTTTTTTGAACCAACATGCACAACTGCCTATTGCTATGAAATCAACCAAATGTTTCAGAACGGCTGCATTTCAGGGCAAAATGAATTCACTGTTCACAACATACATGAATCTGTGCCACAGTTCAGAACACATCCGCAGCTTCACCATGTTGACTGCGATGGGCTCTGACAACAGGCCAGTGTTCGTCATGCAGGCTACAGGACACACTTTGTACCCACGTTCGTAAGGAAAAATGTTACAGTGGGTTACAGAATTGTTGTAGCATAAACTGAACCGAACTAAACTTGAGGATAAACATGCCAAACCAAAAGGTTTGACGCTGAAACAAAACAGTCGCAAAGAGCTGAAACAGGTTGAAAGAGGCCATTAGTTGCAACGGTGGTTGTCTCATAAGATCTTCCTTGAGATGTGATCAGTAAATTCATTCATTCCAGATCTGTCAGATCACTACGAAGAAAAAAATCTTGAAATGTGTGTACAATATGGACTTTTTTCCAGCTTATATGATAACTAATCATTACCTGTCTCTCACAGCAAACACTGATAAAATAAACAATAATTTCGCCTTTTGTATTTTAAAAAGATTCGTAGGAATGTAGAAAAGTTTTGAAATAATCTGTCACAACATGCATCCCTAAAAAAACAAAAAAAAGAAAGAAAAGAAAACTAAACTACGATATTTATAGAAAAAATATGGAAATGATCATACTTCTTAAAAAAAATTATTTGACAAGGATGATACACGTAGCGACGTAGGCATTGTTAAATTTAAGTCCCTGGTTAGGCTTTAAGGGGATACAACACAAGATACAACACTGAAATACAGACGTGGGGGGTTGGGTTTAATTAATAGGGATGCCGATATGCCAATCCACTCTCTTTCTATCTAACTACCTATCTCCAAACTTTGGACACATTGATTTACCCAACTGTTACTGGCTCATTCAGTCACAGACTGTCTCATGTTACGATATGGTGAGTTCATGGTCCAGCACCAGCTGTACGTCTAACTCACAGAATTCTGGGAGACAAATAAATATGGCCACAACTTAACATCTTTATAGAACTGATTTCTTCTTTTCTTTTTGTGCTACAATATTTAGGCTTTGGGCTCAAAATTGAATTATTGCATATTCATCATTCATAAAGACTACGAAATAAACCTAAAAAAAAAAAAAGAAACTAAAACATGCACTCTGGATCATTATGTCGATTGGTGGAATCAGTCCAATATCCAATTAGTATCAACACCCAAATCCAGATAGTGTACTGAATGGTCCCAACTCTAAAAATCACTGATTATGTGCTCTAAGAAGGCGAACATTGCATTACAAATCTGATTTATTTTTTATACATCTGGAATTAAATGGAACCTGCCTTGAGTAACGTAAGTGTTATGTAGAAGAAGACTCAAATTATTATTCAATTATTTAATTATTTACATTCATCTGTTTAGTATAAAGTCAGTTCTGAATTATATTTTGCTTCAGGGCTTTTTTGTACTTCATGTATTAAAACTCTACATACAGGGTGTTTCTGCTTCCAAACAATGTAAGGTCACCTGTTTTCTCCTTATCCAGGGATTAACATAAAATACACAGGCCGCCACAGAATATCTATAGATCAGTTGATGAACCTTGTGTATATTTTGTGCAAGTCAGACTCAACTTAAGTTTGAAAAGCAGTGAAAACAAAGAGGGGAAAGTCTATTGTTTTCTCACAGCGCTAACAGAAAAAATCCTGTGAGATAAAACCCTGATGACTATCCTGTGTTACCACTACGTGCCGGATACAGTTCCTCCAGCAGAATACAGTGTACCTGTTTCTCCCTCCAGAGCAGCACTCCCTCCTCAATCAGTTGCTGCTTGAGTTGCAAACCCTCGTCCAAGGTCCTCATCTGGCCCTCCACGTATGCTCTCTCTCGCTGTCCCAGATTCCTGGCGGAGAGCGAGACAGAGGATGCACAGTCCCATCATTACTGAGAAAAACATCGGCCACCCCTGCTATGGTCACTGAGATGGTGCAATCCAATTTTTAAGGGCCCACAAATGCAGCAGGAATCCAAATGGGAAAATAGAAGAGTAAATAAGATGGGGGCTGATGCTGTGTGGCTGAACTAAATTGTTTTTGAAGTCTGGCAAACACAATATGAGTGTGGACCTTGTGAAAACATAATGAGATATACTCTGCTTGTATGCGGTTTTGGGGCCGAATGGCAGTGAATGAAATAACAGAAGGACTGTCAACAAAAGAAGAAGTGGGTTACTGTATTAGACGTTACGTTTAAACAGCCGGCCACATTTCAGCTTCATCGTATGGTCAATCTGTGCAGTGCAGCTCAGAGAGGATGATAAATCTGACCTGGCATAAACCTGCATTCTTATAAATATTTTTGGTCACACTTTATTTTAGAGCACACTAATAAGACTTAACAAGCCACAGTTTGTATCAAATTAGGCAAAAACTATAAAAATTCTGTTATTTATTAGTCATAACTCTTTATTAGACCCTTATTAGACTTTCTTAGAAGGTCATTTGAGACTTACTGCAACAGAACTGTACTGTAAACTAAAGTTAAATCCTATATCTACTACTTCCCCATTTTAAAAAATACATAAACCAGATCTACTTAGAAAATAGACAAACTTACAGCTCACAGTTTACAGCGCAGTTCTGTTATAATGTGTTCCTGATTCCCCTCTTATAAAGTCTAATAAGGGTCTAAAAAAAGGAACATAATATTTATGTCTTATTTGATACAAAGTACGACTTGTTCTGTTTTGTTAGTGTATTGTAAAATAAGGCGTGACAACATATTTGTTTATACCATCTATGCAGTACATAATTTGTATCCTGTAGAAGCTAAATTATTTGCATCAGAACCTCTGGCTGGGGTTATTGAGAGAACAATTTACAGTGTAATGAGGTGGTGAGTCATATCTGTCTTTATCATGGGTGAGCTCTTCAAAACAATATTGTGATGCAGATACATTACAGGAGAGGGTTTGAACTACATCAAGTTTTTTGAATCACAGTGACACCATGCCCCCTGGTGGCATAAAGAATGAGTCACTATCACAAGAGTGCAGCAAGTGAACACATGATAAACATCTTTACGTTAAAGACGACTTGAATTTAACCAAGAAGATCCGCGTTTTTATCAGATTACATAATCTACTGTTTGATAAAATGTCCCAATAAAAATGGACTGGTTGGATAATTATTTCTTTATCTGTGCGTGGGCCTCTTGATGCCATATTTTTGAGTCAAAATCTGCATGTGTTATTTTATAAATATTGAATCTCAGTTTTGATTCAACTGACCAGCAAGTGTTCTGGCAGTGAGCGTGGCTGTTGTATTCATCTGAAGCATCGCAGCAATCTGGCACGAGACACAGGAGAAACCAATCCAATGCACATACAAGAGAACAGAAGAGCATTCAACATTATCAGCAAGGAGAGGTGAGCAATATGGTTTTTTTTTTATTATCAAAAGAAATGTCATCAGTACATGATTTAGCAAACAACAACAACAACAAAAACAACATTCAAGAAAAAAAAACACATTATTAGCAACTGTGAATAATTTATTTTCAGGTACTTTTGGATCCCAGCAACACTCACGTTTGACCCTAAAAAGTGGAAATTTGACCACTTTAACCTTTTCATTCAGTGACTTAAACAGAATTATTAAAACAGAAAATGGTGAAATGAGAGTAGAGCTGAAATAATTAGTCAATTAATTGATTTGTCAAATGTCAGAAAATCATCAATTCAGTCATCGCCCATCGAGAAAGTAGTCGGTGGTTCCAGTTGCTCAAAAGTGACAATTTGCTGCTGTTCTTTGCCATATTTTGCTAATGACTGAATATTTTTTCATCAGTTAATTAATAGTTAGAGTTAGCTAGAGTTTTGCTACAGAGGGAAAATGTTAGCTAACTCGCTAGCTCCCACTAGTGGTACATGGAGGAATGCAAAACAAGTTTTGTTATGCATGTTTGCAGGCATACATCATCCATGATTACCAGTAGTTAGGATATAAACTGTGAGTGGAAAAGTAGTAAGCAGGAGGTCAGATGTAGACTGAAAATGAATGATTTAACTTTGTGTAACCGTGGCTCCAAACTGGAACTATTACGCAGAGAAGCACAGATCAGGAAAAGATCATTTCGAGCAGCAGTGTTAAAAATGAGTAAGACAGCAGTGAGCTGAGCGCAAGTACTTGTGGTTATTTAAAGCGATATTCCACCGCTGAATAATAATCCATTCAATATGTACTCACCCCTATGCCGATGTGAGGATGGGTGAAGGTCTTCAGTTAACAGGGTTGCAGCTAATGGCAGTGAATGGCGACCACAACACAAAATGTCTCCATCCTGCTCGTGTGGTGTAATCCAAGTGTCCACGAGCCGCAACATTAAAATTGAACCACAAAAGATGCCATTCACACCATGTTTTTAGCTGAATGGAGGATGGAGACATTTTGTGTTTGTTTTGTGTCCTGTTTTTTACATTTTATCTGTGGTCTCCATTCACTGCCATTATACGGGATTTGGCTGCAACCCTGTTTTCTGCTGAAACTCCAGGATTGTTTTGTGAACTGAAGATCTTCACCCATCCTCACATCGGCATAGGGGTGAGTACATATTGAGTGGATTATCATGTAGGGGTGGAATATCCTTTTAAGAAGTGCCTGTGAAGTGTCCACAGCACCTGCCAGCACCAAACGGTGCAAAACAGTAAAGAGACACAACTCGAGTTTCTTCAAATTTGCCTTCATTTGAAGGGAGACTTTAACCTGCCTCCTGTGTGAACTCTCCTGGCTCCTGGCTCGGTGAGGTCTACGCTACTGTATTTTAATGTTGGTCATAATTGTGGTCCTTGGAGAGCTGAGGTGGTACACAGTGTAAAAACTCTGAGAAACACTGAGAAAGGGTAAACACAGGTGTTATCAATGATACTAAATAAGGTTCCACTCAAGTGTGGGAACATGCACAACAGCAGCACCCTGCCTCTGTTTGACCTGAATGGAATGGTCCCTTAATTAGTATCATTGGTAGCACCTGTGTTTACACCACTATTTCGTCTCATCATAGCTGCTGTGAAAAGGTCTATTGTCTAACACTGATAAATCTGACAACTGTACACTCTCTTAAGTGCAGATTGTGTTGCTCTAGCTGGTCACTGTTCATCCTCAGTGAAGATCAGATCTTTGTGTCTGCATGAGATCGCTGTCTCTGTTCCAGAGAGGGTCTCATGAGATCAACCACTTATAAGATCAGCTGCATGGTGTTTCATAAGTGCTCAGTCCTGGCTTTTGCTCAGATGTTTCACCCAAGAGAGTGGGCACAGCATGACATTTCTCAATTATCCAGAACCCCATTGGTGACCGGTGGAACAAGAGCGTTAGAGCCCAGAAAGGGAAGCCAATGAAAAATCTCTCAACGACCAGTCGAAGAGGAAAAGCGACGACGTGTTAGCTATTAAGTGGCTCCATTCAAGGCAGGGAAGGTATGAGAAGACGGGTGGGAGTAGAATAAAAGGAAAGGGAGAAGGAAGCTTTGAGAAATATTCTACTACTGCTCTTTCATTCTTCATTCCTTCAATTTTTTACCCGAGATGGTTGCATGCCGTCTAATGCTGCTGAAAGCGCCGTTGACAGAGAGGAAACGTCGACAACAGAATGTATTGATTTTTTTCCAAAGTGGAGAGAACAAACGTGGATGTGAAAGGGAGGGCTGCAAAACTATCTGATTAGGCACAGAGTGTGGCAGATTTTACAAGAAAGAATGGAGAACGGCCTTGAGGAAAGGGACAGGATGTTTTTCAAGGAAATCTGTGTGAGGAGGAGAGTGAGTGTGGGCATGTGTGTGTGTTAGAGAGCCAGGTTTTGTTTGCTGTGTCTACTTCATCTGTTTGTTTGCACTACAAAGGGAGTGACAGTTTGTACACCAACATGTCAGCTTCTTGACATCATGTAAAATATGAATTCCTGTCCATGTTTGCAAAACACACAAAAGGGGAAAAAGCAAACAGAATAACTTCTTTACCCAATAAAAAAAAAGGACATGAACTATTTTGATTAAGCTGCGAGATATTAAAGCACATTTGGCATCAAACCTTCCCACCAGCTCTTTCTAACAAATAAGACAGCAAATCGTTTTCTGCAAGAATAAATCTGTTCATCATCACTTGCAATGCCGCCCTCGTTGTCCTTGAAAAACGCTGAAGCAGAAAACATTGTTGATATGTTGCCTCACTTCAAAAGATTCTGCACAAGTTTATTAAAAGTCACCTCTCAGAAGAGCATTATGTCATCCAGTATAATGCGATATAAAAAGCCTTACCACAGATGCCATCGTTGACTCGTGATGATGGGATGTAGTGTGGGCGGAAACCCAGATTGGTGCAGTAGAATCGGCCACGAGGACAGGCCGAGGTGCCTATATGGGGGCAGGAGCAGAGGTGAGTGCTGCATAATGAGCTGGAAACAAATTAATCTAATCACAGCTATTTATAACACATGCACAGACAGGCTGACATGAGTAACATATACAATGTCCCTCTTAAACTTTTTTTTAAAGGGATAGTTTGCATTATTTGATGTGGGGTTGTATGAGATACTTGTCAATAGTCAGTGTATTACCTACAGTAGATGGTGGTTGGCACAACCCCAGTTAGGAGAAGCAGACAGGAGTACCAGTACAGAAGCTAAGCAATTTACTGATGTGGACAGAGTCAGCAACAAAACTTGTTTTAGCCTCTGCAGAAGACTGATAACAACCTGATCATTTGAATCGGGTGTGTTGGAGCAGGGAAACATCTAAAACATGCAGGACAGGGGTCCCTGAGGGCCAGAGTTGGGAAACACTGTTCTAACCAACCAAACTCCATAGGCAAAATCAGTCATTTTACCTTGCAGAAAAGGGGAGTTGCTGGGCTACCACTGTCTCGATCCATTAGTTTGTTTGTGGTATTGTGTGACTTCAGTGAATCCAAACTATCTTTTTAAACCACCAAAGTCACATAATAACAGATCAAGGCAGTCTCAGACTAGAAACTCCCATGTTCTGTGAAGTAAAATTGCTGATTTTGCCTCTGGAGGTTGGTTGGTTTGGAGAGAATGATATGTGGCTAACATAACACCAGTTTCCTATCAGAAAAAAGCTCTCTGACAGCAAGGTAAAGCGATAAAAATATACTACATATAGTATAACTTCCTTGCTAGTGGTCATCTCTGCATCTTCTAACTGGGAGTATGCCATCCAGCAACAATTGTAGGTAATACACTGATGATCCACATATACCTCATACAACCCCACTTAAAATTATTCAAACTATCCCTTTAATGGGCAGTTTTACAGATGCTGCTGGAGTTGTTTTGTTTTTATCATTGTTCCATGTTTTGTTTTTTTTAAAAAAACAGCCTGGGCTTCCACCTGTAAGAGCCAAAAAATATCATAATAAAATGTATTTTCTTTGAGAGATTATAATTGTAAACTAATTGTATATTTTGGCTGTGAGTTGCTTATGTTGAGTATATTGTGGGTGCATTACAAGGCCTTTAGTGGGAAAGTGCGCCTCCCAGTGTCATAATCGAGAAGTCAGATGTGAAAGCTGACAAGTCAGCAGTTAGTAAAGGAAGGAGGTTGCCTTACAGTCAGTTTGGTTTGACTGTGAAACACATTCTTGCTGTTAAAAAGGAGAATTATTCATGCCTGAACGAATAACCCCCATGTCCGACTCTGTGTGGATTTGTGAGTAACCCTTCCACTAGAGATGGCTACACAGGGAAAGCAAAAGACAAGCTAAATAGGCAACAAGTGGCTCAAACTAAAATGCAAAAAATTGTCACTTCACCGCCTGTTTAAGGGTCAAAAATGAGTGTCTCTAACCCTTGTTCAGTAAAGCTGTTTGCACCAGCTCTTTGTTGTCAAAGAGTATCTTGTTTTGGAAGTAAGCTACCCTTTGCCTTAACTGCAAACTATGAACTAATTCTAACCATGTAAGGCTGGTTCTTTAAGACTTTTTGGGTGTGGTGTACTGCATTTAGTGTTAATATGCACCAATATGGCTTAAAGTCAAACTGTTCAGTATAAGCCTGAAGTCTGGGATTTTTTTATATCTGTTTAACTCTTTACACTGCATGAGACTGGTTGCATCAGCTGTGAATATGTTGGGTCAATCACTCTGAAATCTTGGTGTGGGTAGATAATATCACCAACATGCTCAGTTTTGAATGTTTTAATTCCTTCACCTGTTGCTTTGTCTGCCCCATTTTGTCTGTAATGAGTAGAGAAGTCCATTGGGGTGCTTTTATTTATATAGCAGGTAGTGGTAGAGGTTGGATTCATGCCAGCAGTGAGGGACAACAGCAAAGGCAGATTATGTGCTTTACCTGCCAACTAGATTGTCTGCTGCCTTACAAATTATGTTTTTTAAAGTCTTTAAAAAGCACAGTAATCGTCTTGGATAAACACCGGACATCCACATGTACAACAACAACAACACAGACAATGGACATGTACTCCTTCAGCAGACCACTTAATGATGTTTTTTATTTCAATTGTCTGATCAATCTTCATTCTTTAACCTCAGCAGCGTTTTTGAAGGCTTCTGATCCCCCCCAAAAAATATGGAAGTCTTCAGAAAGAAAAACTAGAACCACTAATGAGTTGATGATGAATGATGACGATGATGATGATAATGTTTTATAAAGGCTTTGTATGTTTTATTATACCATGATGGAGGGGCCACAAGTTTGCATGACACATTTTGTATTTATTAAGGCTATTTATATTTTTTTTCCTTGTTCTGTAAATCAAATTCCTCCTTTTTATTTTTACCTACATTTATTTTTATTGTTATTATTGTTTTTTCTATTGCTAGCATCAATTTCACCCACTACATTGTTCTTATCATTGTTATATGTTCTAATCATAACATAAATATATTTTTTAAATGTTGACTGCATTAAATAAATTATTATTCATGTGTTTTTAATGTGTTTATCTCCACATTGCTGAAACAAAAAAAAACATTGCTCAAAATATTGATAAATTCTATTGGGAAAACATAACTAGCAATACCACATTAGGTCAAATATTGTCAGAAATTCAGTGTGCAGTAATTATTAACAGTGGGTCACAGTGGTGACTCACAGTAAACAGACACATTAGATAAACAGACATCCACTTGCACATGGGTTAACTCTTTACCTGGTTCATCAGAGCCATCTTCACAGTCGCAGTAGTCATCGTTCACCTGCTCAAAGGGGATTATTTTGGACCCATCGATGCACAGAAAGGACTTCCTCTCCCTGTAGAACCGCTTGTCTGTTACAGAATAAAAGCATTACAGACTGATGCAGGTTGATGACCTTGAACTGCAGCCATGCAAACAAATGCAGTCAACAAAAAGCAGCAAGCTTTTTGTATCTACAACATTATTTTCTGAATAAAAGCTTGGTGTTTGGGTCCTGTCCAGAGCCTGCGAAGAAATGCTACTCGTACTATTAAAGAATATAAGTCTGGTATTACTGGTACCACCCTGAACAAACTTTAAATGCTGTGTGCAGAGCTTAAACTACAGCGATGACAACCTCATAAAAACTTGCAACATGTTGTCTGCGTTGAAGCCAATGAGCTGTTAAAGTCACAGCACATTAGACCATGCAGTGTTATTTACAAATAGGATGACAGCTACTTAGCTTTAAGCTAGCTAAAAGGAGACAAGGAACTCACAGGACGAAGATATCCCTCTTATTTTCCGCGAGTCTACAAAGCCACACCACAAGACGGCGGCGATAATAACGTGGGAACGCATGGCAGATGGCAGAACTGTAAACTGTCTCCTCCTGCCTCACAAAAACCCGCTCAAATTTGTTTCAAACTCATGATACCCTGTGCATCCAACATTTAAAACTGGCCATGATCTGACTTCCTCAAACATGCGGTCATGTGACGCGTCTGAGTCTTTCTATTGGTTTTCATCCTTGCCGCGTGCGGTTCGTTTAACCAATCATGAGTGAGAATGGCTTTCCGAGGCGGAGAGAGAAATACACTTGTTCACATTCTTTCTATATTTTACGACTTTATTTACGTTTTCAAAATGGAATAAAATCGCTTTTTAGGGTTGTAACATCTACTTATAATTTAGAATAGACTTCCTTCACGTTTTGGTGGTTCATTTAACGAGTATATGACGGTTAATATGTAATATTGTGGCCAAATCTGCCCCCCTCACTGGCACTAGCTCAGCAGTAGAGAGGACATTTTATAATTATTTAGATTTAGATAATCATTTAATTAGAAAAGCACATTGTAAGACTATAAATAGCTGTAATGGTGAAGAGACCTTTTTCAGGGCAGCACAGATGTTACCAAACATAGTAATTAAGGTCCCAGTTCTTTTAGTGTAGTAGCTCTTTTTGCCCTGAATGTGACAGAACCTTAATTATGGGTTACACCTGTGTTCACTATATGTCATAATAGCTGCTGTGAAAGGGGTCTATATCGTAAATGTGTGTCTGAAAGAGAAAAAAATTTGTTTTATTTGAGGCAGATGCAATTAATTTAGAATTTATCTGGTAAGAAAAGTAGTAGCTTGTTGCACAGGGAAGTTGCCACTGGTTATATTTTCAACACCAGAGGGCGCTATCTAAACAAATCTAACAGTTGCATGTACAACTCCTGTTGCAACTTTTACAATTGTGAACAAAAGACCAACAATGGCAGCACACCGCCCAACATAATGCAGTGAGGCAAGTAAAGCTGCAAAATATCAACATCTATAGACATCTGTCTAAATAAATCAGACTTTTAACTGCAGAAATTAGTTTACTTTTATACACATTCTTATTTGTTCAAAAATATTATGTGACAATTTATCACAAATAGTGAGACAACTTACCCCGTGATGGGGCAAATTGTCACAAATAAACTTTCTGTGCTTGAAGAACAAGTGAAGAATCTGAAGAACATACATACATAATTTTCTATTTAACTGAATTTGTAAATTGGGTGACTGTGATGTAGGCCTACTGAGACCAAGAAATTGAAGTGAAAGCAAAAAGAGTGACAAGATACCCCGCTCTCCCCTAATATTGGCAGAAAGTCATGAACACGTTTAAAACAAGCGTACCTTTTAATGGTTTTATTAATAAAAGCAATTTTTTACAACATATACACTATAAAAATCAAGTTTCGAAAGGAAATTGTCAGAAAGCAATCAGCACTTCAGCTGGATTTGAGGCACTTGAAAGACGATTTAGGGGAAATCCGACAGCCATTTACAATAAGAGTAATTACAGCATTACATATTTTATTTATATGTTTTTATTTGGTCATTTTTCACTGTTAAGTCGTGTGTAAAGACCTGTACTGCATAGTGGCTCTTTGCTCTGAAGGTATGAAAGGTCTCGGATCATGCCTGGAAAGGAGTATGAGTCCAGGGGAGGACGCAGTGGAAACACTGGCATCAGTCCGGAGGTCATGTATGGAGACATAAAACCTGCCATGGCTCCGTTTGCAGAGGAATAGGCCAGCCGCAGGGGACTGACACCCAGGCGCGGGCTGAGCCCGTACAGACTGTCTCCCCCGGCGGCCGTCGGTGGCATGTGGAGCGGAGAGAAGGCGGACTTGTTCCCCAGGGCACCGAAAGCTCCAGGAAGCCCAAGAGAAGAAGGCCTGAGTGCGTTTGTGTGTTCAGAGTCGCTTTTGTTCTCTTTGGAGCTCAAAACCAGCTCGATGGACCTGACGATGTCGCCTTTGCATGTTCTCACCATAGACTCCAGGGTGTCCCGTTTCTGGTGGGGAAAGATCTTGGCCATTATGTCGGTGGGGTCCCGATCCAGGCTCGAGAAGTCTTTGGGTTTCTCCAACTCGCTGCCAGACTCTGGATCCGAGGAGGAAAGCGACCTCTGTGGACTCTCCGTGTGGTCGAGCGCCGGGGACGGACTGGCGCTGTCATCGGTGGATGAGGCGGTGTTGTCTTTGGTTGGAGACATGTCGTTCTTGTCATTTGGGGATGGCAGCCGGGTGGTGTGGGGTGCAAAGAGGGGTCGACCCATGAATCCGTTGTAAAAGTTGTACTTGGTGAGTTTGTCATCTGAAACGTGGACAAAAGAAAACCAGGTGGTTTAAAATCAGTTGGTAACGCCTGCAGCCAATGCGTAAAATGCGTAAAAAGTCTTAATTTTTCTTTAAAAAGTCTTTCTATTTGCTTTATTATATATATATATATATATATATATATATATATATATATATATATATATATATATATATATATATATGTTTAAGTCTTTGTATTTTGTTTATATTTCTTTAAAAATGGTTATATTTTGTGGCGACTTGAATGAAGGCCTAACCGAAACTTAAACAAACAAACCCAATAAAACAACATCTGACTCTGAATGCAAATAATTAGCAATAACAATCAATTTAATTAATCTTTGTTTAGATAATAATCTTTGTTTAGATAATTATCTCCAAACTAATCATTTTTAGGTTAAAAAACTTACCATCTTTCTGGTTCTCTGCTCCAAACACATCAAAACTGGGCGCTGTTGCACTGGGGGCTGCTGGCACCGCGGGGCCTACGGGTGACCCCTGAGGGATCCCTGCCTCCCCTCCGATGCCCGAGCCGGGATACAGGAGCCGGAGCTCCCGGGCCTCGCTCTCCTCCTGCGCCTGCTGCCTCCTCAGCGCCACCTGCGCGGCCATCACCCGCTGCCTCTCCGCAATTAGAGTGCATTTTGCGCACACGCAGTCTCTCCAGCGACAGAAACGCTTGTGGCCCTTGAGCGCGGACACCACGCCGTGGTTCCTGCATCTGGCGCACTTCGGGGTGCGGGGGTATCCCCGCTCCAGCGTGGGGTTACAAGACCGGAGGAAGAGAGGCGGAGGGCGCAGGAGGGATGGGGGCACCTGCAAGCCACCGAGCGGGTTGGCGGTGTGCCCGGCCAGGCCAAGCGGTCTGATCCTGCTGTCCATGTCCTGAGGGGATGCAAACACACCGTCCAATACAATTACTCAAGTGTTGTGGCCTTCCTAAGTGACTGGCGTCTCTCCACTGCCTCTGGCTCTCTCAGCCAGCGCGCCTTAAGTGTCTCCTCTCCAGGTGCTTTGACATGAAATTCAACACCCTCGTCACACCCCTTTCCGCTTCAGCCTCTTAATACCCTATCATGTTTATTTGCATCCCGGGTGAATAGTGGTCTAATCTGATGCAACTGAGCCTATATGCAGGTGTAGCTGCAGAAAAAGTGAGATCTGGCCAAAACCAAACTTTGCATGATCTTTAATTGCACTTTGAGAAACCTGCGGTCTGCAGGAAACTGCATTCAAACTTAAACTGAGGTTTGGATTGCTCTTAACTGTTTTATATGCAGAGTTGAATCAGTCATTACTTTGAAATGTAGTCAGTTACTGAATACAAATTACATGGCTTTTTTGTAGTTACTAACATAATCCAGTGGATTACAAAAATGTAATTTATGAGGAATATTTTGGATTATTTAAAAATCAAGCATTGAAAATCTTGCAAAAATCTGTGGAAACTACAAGGGGAAAGTAGGGGAAACTGAGGAATGTTGTAGCAGCAGGAAAGTTGTCACACTGTTGGAGAGTGTTGTGGTGATATCATCAGAGTCACTCACAATAAACTCCTATTTCCTTTTTTGCTGAGTTTGGAATCATGCATGGAATGCTTTGCAAACTAAAGGCAAAAAGGAGTGTGGGTCAAGCATGTACGTTATCAGTTCTGGGCCCACAAACTGGGACGGTGACTGAACCGTTATGTGACATGAACATTCAAGATTACAATCCACACACACATTTTTGTCACTATAAATTGTTCAGTTTATTTAAAAAAAGTTCATTGTTTATTCTTCAATAAAGTTCTTTCTTAAATTGGAGCAAAATGTCTTTGTGTTTGACATTAACTCACAGAATCTGTGACTGTGTAGGAGACGTCCAAGTGACTTTTAGACAAACATCGGTACCACACATCAAAGTTTGAGAGATCTAGCGTGAACAACCACCCAGTTACAAAAAATGTTACTTCCATCCCTGGTCTCCCCTGCTGGCAAAAACTACAGGTGAACTGTGTGTGTATTCTACAACATATGGGATCCTGTTTCCTTTTTGTAAGCCGGCT
>JAJHUR010000892.1:45440-64500 GCA_027495735.1 Lutjanus campechanus
TATTTAAAAATCAAGCATTGAAAATCTTGCAAAAATCTGTGGAAACTACAAGGGGAAAGTAGGGGAAACTGAGGAATGTTGTAGCACCAGGAAAGTTGTCACACTGTTGGAGAGTGTTGTGGTGATATCATCAGAGTCACTCACAATAAACTCCTATTTCCTTTTTTGCTGAGTTTGGAATCATGCATGGAATGCTTTGCAAACTGGGCCCACAAACTGAACCGTTATGTGACATGAACATTCAAGATTACAGTCCACACACACATTTTTGTCACTACAAATTGTTCAGTTTATTAAAAAAAAGTTCATTCTTTATTCTTCAATAAAGTTCTTTCTTAAATTGGAGCAAAATGTCTTTGTGTTTGACATTAACTCACAGAATCTGTGACTGTGTAGGAGACGTCCAAGTGATTTTTAGACAAACATCGGTACCACATATCAAAGTTTGAGAGATCTAGCGTGAACAACCACCCAGTTACAAAAAATGTTACTACCATCCCCGGTCTCCCCTGCTGGCAAAAACTACAGGTGAACTGTGTGTGTATTCTACAACATATGGGATCCTGTTTCCTTTTTGTAAGCCGGCTGCTTTTGAATCAAAGCCCACATGGAGAACTTCTCTTTTGTAATGCAAGAGAAACTGAAAGAGAAACTGTTTCAATAAATCATCATTAGGAAACAAATATTATTTAACCTGAGAGGAGTAAATTATGCCAGCTGCGCTTTTCATGAGGTTTTATGAATAAAAGTTGAATAATTTAAAATTCCCATATTTTAAAGATGTAATGGAAAATGTAAACAAAACAGAATCAGGGCTGATTATACTAACTTATGTTTTTGTAATCTGGTTACGTAATCCTGATTGCATGTAATCCATTACTACCCAACCATGTTAATATGCACCACCAGACAAAAAGGTGGTCTGTCAAATTAGGTGTTAACGAGAAGCCTTTTTCAAATCAGAGAGAAAAACATGTTGCCTCGGGTCAGCTACATACAATGACCCCTGCGGTTGCCCTACTGAGCAATGAATATTCACTATTAGGATGTTTTTAACACAACAATGGCTCTAAAGCAACAGGTAATTATCTACCTGGTTATTCTGATGAACAAATTACCTTCACAAAGGAACCCATCTGTCAACAAACACCCAGCAAGATAGGCGGATAACTAATCACACCTTGTCACATGTTTCATTCACTTCGCTCCGTTCTGACAGGATCCAGTTACACAGCAACAGATTGCCTTGCCGTTATTACACGGAGAACAACTTGAGCATAATGTGACAAACACAGTAGCTGTCACCAAGGGAAACACATAACTAAAACAGTGCACACTGTCTCCCCCACACTTGCATACAGTGTCTGCTTACATTTGTCTGAGATGCAAACTGAAATGTTAATAATAGCACCCTCCGCTATTAAATATCTCCTAATCATCTGTAGATGTAAGAGTGAGACATCAGTGGCTCCTCTTGGTTCCTTCTGACTCCACTAGACTGTCTCTGAATAATGGATGTGGGTTAAAGAGGCAGTGGATAGAAGCACTCAACCCCCTTGTGGTGTTTTACAGAGATAATGAATCCCTGAAGGGCATCTCCGAGGAAGATCTGCTGCAGCAGAGGCCAGGAAAACTGCTTACAGTATAATACACAATGATCTGATGCAGATGTGACTATTATTAGTCATTAATATTACTACTTACTGCATGCACAGACACTGTAAAACATCATACACACATTTAGTAGAATCAACTAATATATGTTTTTGTTAACTTGACTTAAATATGTACATTTTGATACTTTAATACTAGTTTTTATTTTCAGACCACTTCAGAACTTACCAGCATTAGTTTTTCTGAACTGAAGCCTTTTAAGTTGAGTTAATGTACTGCTGTGAGTTCACTCAGCTCATTAAATTACGCTTTTAAAGAAACTTGATCAGCATATTAGCAGGCCTCCCGGTGTGCAACTGTTTTAGTTCACATTACTTAACTCAAGTGGTTTTACTAAACTCACCAGACAACTTTGAACAATTTATTCAACCCATGTTCAGATAACTCACATTTTTAAGGCAGCAGAGGAGAACTTACATTTTTAAGATGAACCAGCTTCAATTGATTTAAAGTGCAGTTTCTCCTAACTTGAAGTCTTTTGACTTGAAATGATGAGTTGAATGAATGTACTGCCCAAAGTTCAATCAACTCATTCAATTAAATTTCTATAGATACATGATCAGCATATTAGCAGACTTCCAAGCATGCATTCTTTGAATATTTAAACTCTCCTGTGACACTTTCTTTTTTGAAAGTAAATCCCAACAAAAGATCATGGGTCTGCAAAACTTGATTTAGTTTATTTCAAAACGTAAGACTTTGAGTTTGACTTAAAACTCAAAAACTGAGTAAAGCCAGTGGAGTCAGTCAGAACATTCTTTGCGTGAAATGAAGAACTGTAAAATGAAACCAAATTTGTTTGTAATGTTCATCAGTGCGACTGAAGAGTCACAAAACTTCTTTAACTTGTTTTTGACTAGAAAAGTACAAAATTAACTCAACTCAGCTTTCAGACTCAGTCTTCCTGAACCTTTAAGGCTACTGGACACAAACTTTTTGTAAGTTTAAACAAATTGTTTATTTTTAAGGTGAAACCCAAACTTATGAGTGACAGGCAGTACTTTTTCACCTCTTCTGCTCCATCAGTCTTTAAGTGATGGAGCTTATCAGCAGCATACCTGCCCACCTGGCACATTACAATGCATGCGTGTACACATGCAGTAGTATAAAACCACCAAATCTGTTTGTATGTGCATACACACAGTTGTCGTAACAAAAGCATCCCGATAATGACTTGTACAGAAAGAGGTTTTGAGAACCGAGTCTGCTATTTGCAGAAAGATGTTCCGCAAGTTATGTGGATAGATGGGGGTTGGTACAGACTCACTCCAGCTGTGCAGGACATGGAGATAATGTGAAATGCATCCATCAACAAAGAATGGTACAAAAAAAAAAACATGAATAAACGCCAGTGATGCCGTCGCTGTGCGGACGCACATCCAGCTTTTATCATTTCATCCACTGTGAAGTGGAATTTGAGGTTTGGATTTGTGGCTGGCAAGTTTATCCAGGCCCATTAAGCTCCTCTCACCTGGCTTTTTGTACAGACCACTTACAGACCAGTTACAGCACTTTCTCACAGGATGAAAAGCCAGTGTAAATGTGTGTGTCACTATGTATTGAGCTCTTAGAAAGGCTCTGTTTCAGTCTTATTTCTAATTACCCAGAGGAGGAAAATGGGACATAAATAGCTGCTTTGGAAAAGCCTCTATAAATTGGATTATGGATAAAAGCTGTAGTGTTATATTTACTCATTCACTACCTCTTCTGTTTGAGTCTGGATCATTAGATTACTGCAAGGCCTTGCTTGAAAAAAGACCAGTTTCACCTTGAGATAAGGTCATTTCTCAACTAGTGAAAATGTCATCTGATCACAATCTAATTTATATACCAACTACAATAAACATCTGTTATCTCTGCGTCATAGAAAACCTTTAGTCCAGCTCCATAGTTTGCACGGCTGATCTGCTTTTAGACAGAATTTTTCGACACAGAACGAAGGGGATTGGCAGGGACAAGTGAAGTTAGAGTAGATATGGCTAGACAGTGTCTTAATTGTGTTCTTAACAGATCTGCTCATGTCAGATATGGCGTTTAATCACAGCCATGTGCCTCCTAGGACAGGGCTTTATCGGTGCTGCTCCTTATCTGAAGCAAGGTGGCTGCTAATCTACTGCCAAATCTCACAAAACCTGATTATGTCTCCCACTGTCAGAGAGCTGGAGAGGAGGAAGGAGGGAGGGAGGGAGGGGGCAGAGGGAAAGAAGCCCATCGTTAAACAGTAAACCATGACATCTGGACAAATAGTTCCTCTTTTCTGGTGTTCTTTCATATTATAATATTGTGTCACACTGTTGTTCATCCAGGTTTACACTCTTAGAAATGAAGGTGCTAACCAGAACCATAAAGGGAACCCTTTTTCTGTTACTGTTAGAACCTTTTATAACCTGTTCAAAGAGTTATACTTAAAAATCAGCATGAAGGGTTAATCCTAGAAGCATCTGTGAAAGGTTCCGCTCAGAACTCTACCTACAGAGAACTCTTCAACGGTGCAGCAGCTCCACCCAGAACCCTCTCTCGGTGGGTTCTATCTAGAATCTTTTGACCTTGTAAGGGTGCTAACAAGAAGCCACCTAGGTGTTTCTACCAAGAATCTTTCGTATTCCAGAGGTTTCATGTAGAACCCACCCAGGGGGTTCTAGCAAGGAACCTTTTATACTCCAAGGGTTTCATCCAGAACCCACCCGAGAGGTTCTATCGAAGAACCTCTTTATATTCCAAGGGTCTCATCCAGAACCCATCCAGAAGGTTCTACTGAGGACCCTTTTTATATTCCAAAGGTTTAATCTAGAACCCACATAGGGAGTTCCACTGAGAAACCTTTTATACTCCAAAGGTTTCATCCAGAACCCATCCAGGGAGTTCTACAAAGAGACCCTTTATATTCTAATAGTTTACCCTAGAACCCACTCTAAGGTTTCTACCAAGAACATTTTGTATATTTCAATTTCATATTGTTTTCTACAGATGAGGCAAAAATATTTTAATCAGTTTAATCAAATCATGCTGTCAACAATCCTTGAAGAACCTAAAAGAACCCCTGATAAACCCTTTCTTTAAATAAAGGTTATTCAGAAGCAGAAGAATATTCTGCGTAGAACCTCAACCCTTCAGAAAGGACCTTTCTTAAACCCTTAAATCCTATAGATTATTGTCATGTAGCTGCAAGTCCTCTGACACACAGAGGGTCAAACTCAGATCATGTTATTGTTGCCAACTCTGAATCACAGACGCTGAAGAATCATGTGACACAACTTTGACAAGGAAACATTTCTTAAGTTTCGAGACTGCGGCATTGTTTCTGAAAATCCAGCACTCAGGTTACAACAAATTTCCCTCTCTTTCAGCATGTGAAGCGTCTTGACCTTTGTGTGTTTACTCTCTCATCTGTCACTTCACACCCTTGTCATTTAAGTGCCAAACAGTAGCCTCCACTTCACTGCTGACGAGCCGAATGGCCACCAGTGATGGCCATCGGGTCGCCGCTGTGATCACCACGTTAAATCATTTTAATTTTATGCGAGTTAAAGTCTGTCTCCGCTGTCGGACTTTCATGTCACTGACTCTTTGTTGTGTCAAAGCTTTGTGGAGAATAAAAAGCAACAACACAGAGTAAACTGATTTCTGTTCCGTGTGGAACAGCGTCAGTGGAGCAACTTTGCTTTTAGTCGGGCTTTCAAGATCGCTCCCTGTGTTTTTATTTTTGTGCCAGGGGATGTTGACTGTCGCTGTGCTGTTGGACTTGGTGTCTCTGTTTACAACGCCTGGAGCATAAGTTACGCCTTTGCCAGCATCCTACAGAAATATTCTCACACATCTTTCTCTGGAGATCAGATTACTAGCTTGCTTTGAGGTGCAAAAAAATCACATTGAAATTATATAAGCGTAGAGTTTTTGTTCCAAAGTAAAATCTTTGTGACATTTGACAAAAAGGTGGCATATATAGTCTTCAGAAATCATTGATAACACCAAAGAAAAAGAAATAATGTCCCTCAGGACTGCAGGCGACTTATATGACTTTACATGAGTATTTCCATTGATGCAACTTTACACTACACCAGTTTTGGAGGGAAATACATTACTGCTTTTCATTGTTTTGCTCTGGTGGAGTGGTGATTCACTTCACAAATGCTCATTCTACTTTTTTGCTCAGTTTTGGTCCCAATTTGTGACGGATGTTTCTGGCACTCCAGTGGCTAAATTGTCCTGTATGTCCACAAGCTAGTTGCTAACTCTTTCTGTATGCTGTTTGGTGTTCGGCAGGTGTGTGCTGTTGGTTTATCGGAAGATTTTTACACTGAAAACAGCTGCAGAGTGTGTCTGGAGATAATATTGATTAGAGCTGTGAGACACAGTAAAGTTGCTGAGCGTAAAACAAAAGCAGTGAGCTGTAAGTCACTAAAATGTTTTCAGGGAAACTATGTTAGGTTGGATGATAATTAATCTGTTGGTTTGTCTCTATGAGCAGCACCTGCAGTCATTTGACCCATCCTTAATACAAAAACATTAGGGATGTAACAATTTATTGAATATTGCAATAAAAATATCTCCCAATACCAAACTTTGATGATATGTACCATGATATTACGTGGTTAATTATTTCATAAAAGACCTGCTCCTGACTGCTGCATTTTTATTACTTTTATTGCACTTTTTTCTGCAGTAGTTTACACCTGGCTACTTTTATTTTATTAAAGAAGGAAGGCAGCACACAAGGTTAAGGAGAAATACATTTTATATGGGCGAAAAAATGCTGTATACATTTGATTTACTTTTTAATAAATGAGTAATAAAAAATAATAAATAAATTTTTTCAAGTTGCCATTTTTGTTGGTGGTATTATTTTACCTTGAGCTTTTGGTGCCATTACAGCCATAAAAAATAAGAACTTAAAGCAAACTTTACGTGGAATATTTTCTCTCTGCGTATTACAAACTTAAAATAAAATTAAAATGAAATTATCCCAATTCTTCTTCTTCTATTGTTCTATTATTCTGCTCTTTGTTTGAAATAAGGGTGGATGGAAATTCAACTATTAACTTGCACCTGCAATTCATGCAGCGGAGTCGAGCATTTCTACTCGGTAAAGATGACTGACGTTATATTACGACCCACGCACAAAAGATGCGAGCATCCATATTACGCTCATGCACACACCTGTGCATCTGAATGCACGGGACAATGGATTTTCCTTCTTTTCCTTGCCACTCCTTTGGATATATTCTACTATCTTCTGCCATCTTCTTCTCCCCTATTCAGCATCACTCTCTTCCTCCTCCTCTCACACCTTTATTGGTGGTCTGAGTCTGGTAGGTATCCATCAGGGCCCCTCACTTAGCCCGGCAATGCCTCAGTGCCAGTGAACAATGGTGGGCCAGAGGCAGCCAAGTTTGCTCATGAGCACTGGGTACGGATGTGTGTGGGCGTGGGTGGCTGGTGTGTGTGTGTGTGTGTGCACCCATTTGTGCCTGTTTTAATCATGCATATTACATCTGCATCAACACACTGAATCTATAAGGAAATGCAGGTTTCTTTTACATACTGGCTCATTGTGTGTGTGTGTGTGTGTTTGTGTGGTTATTTAAGTGTTTTAAGTGCTAATACGAGTGTGTGTGTGTGTGTGGGTGTTTGTGTAGGGAACATTAGTACCTTGAAAGGTTCTGGTCAGGTGCCAGTGAATGCAACCTTCACTGTCTAAACAGGCTAAGATTGAATCCAGAGAGTTCCTCATTCTACACTCACTCTGGCTACACTCTCTATTTGTTTCCATGTCAAAGACGCTTCTTTATTCAACGATACACTTGCAAGGAGAGCTGCGCGGCTCAACAATGCATAACTCAGTGGCAGATGAGCACAACCCTCTTCGAAGGATTTGAAGAATCGAGTTTCTAAGTGTGTGTTTTCTTCATAAAAATGTGACACTTGACAGACATTAACAAGGAAATGGATGTGCAAATGATAGACACAACGTGGGAAAGAACAATCTGATGGTGCTTTGCAAATATGAATACGCACTTAACATTGAGGTATTAGTGGATATGTCGCAGGTGATAGAGAGGAATTATGAGTGCCACTTTTTGTTTAACCTTAAAATTTGCAAATTTGCACATTTACATAGGTTGAAAAGAGCGATTACGTTGTTTAGATCATACTAAATACATTACTTTGCCTTGTCAATGAGCTTAGGTGCTTAATGAAAGGGAGATTGTCCCTCTCTTCATTCTCATATACAAATAAGCAAACAACCAGACCTCCAAAGTGTTGTTTACAGGGTCCCGAGTGAAAGGATCTGTCGTCATCCTAATGGCAAAGGATTCTGGCTCATTTCTGTTTGCTGAAAAGATTTACTCCAGCTGCGAGGATCTTCAGATGTCTTTAGTATCAGATGAGGAGGCCATGAAAGTCTTCTCAAAACAATAAATCTGATGTTGACACATTGGAAGGTTCAAAATGGCAGCAAGGAAGAAATTCAAGGACATTAACGCATTTAAATGTCAGTTAAACCTGCATTCATTGATTTTTTTTCAACCAGTCGTACCTTATAAAGTTGTTATGGAGAGCATGTTGGCTTTCTATTCACCCAGTAGGCCAGTTTTCATTCTCTTTGTAGCTCTGTTTTGGTCTCCACCAACTCCTAAGAAAGATATCTCTTTAGCAACTAAATGCAACAGTATATTTATTAGCTAGTTGCTAACTTTGTCTGCTGTGTACAGTGAGTTCCAGCTATCCAATCCTACTGGCTAGAGGAGCAGAAATCAATTCAATAATGGGTTTTAAGATAGATTATAATTTTGTCACTATATATTTATGTAACATTCCAATGGAGTTTAATGCTCAGGACCAGACAATGGGTTGCAATTGTTAAGGAAATGTATAATATGGAGAATATGACCTTCTGTCTAAGACTTTCATTTGGTGGTGTTTTCTTTTCTTTTTCTTTTTTCTTTTGTTTGTTTGTTTGTCTTCCTAAGTTTTTGGTCTACCAGGATTAACCATATTTTTATTGTTATCATTAGTATTATTATTTTAATCATTTTTTATTACTTTGCTGTATTTATCTGCTGTGTGTTCTTTTCTTAAATGTATATAGGTGGGTTAAGGGTGCTATCACTTTAATTATTTTCTTACAGTTTCTTCTCTGTGATGTACACGTGTACTGGATGTCAATTGGCAACAGTTATTTTTACTCCCTTTGAGGATGAGATGGAATAAGTCTGATGTGGACTTGAAAGGATTTTTACCTGATGCCCTGTCGATGTTGTCTTTGTATGCTTGTCTCCCCTCCTCGGACTGATGGGAATGTAAGCCTTAACAAAAAGTTGACTGCTGATAACACATGAGCAGTGTTGTATTGTCTCTGATGACCTGTCTGTTGAGGACTTTGTTTTCTTTCCTTTTTTTTTTTTTTTTTTTTTTTTTTTTTTTTTTTTTTTTTTTTTTTGTAATTGTGTGTTTTATCAAAACAAAACTATAAAAATAAAGTTTTAAAAAGTCAGTCAGTTTCATTTGTGGCAACGGCAAATCTGGTTTAATACTACAGGTTTCACAATTCTGGGGGCAGTAAAGAAAACTTTTTCTGTTTTAATAAAGAAGTTGGACAATAAGTGGCCTTTTTTTCATCATTTTGTGAGCAACTGTGATCTGCAAACAGCAGGACACAGTGAAATGGGCTGGTTACCTCAATGGGAAGTTAGCTGGAGGTTTGCAGCCTGTCGCAGTAGCTTCTCGTCTAACAGCTAACTGTGGCTTCTCCTTCTTTTTCCATTACACCCTACATTATTTTAACATATCCAGTGTCAACAAATGCCAATAATGGCTGGTGTCTTGTGTAATAGATGCTTTTTTCATGAACGTCGGTGTCAAACTCACTGACAAACATGTTGCATTTTCTTGTGTTTCACTTGTGTTTTGCCAGTTAAGTGCTTTTAGAGTGAAGCTGCGGCAGGAGGAAATGTTTGGTTTGCATTAGTAGTAACTTAATACAACATTTTTTTTGCACAACACTGATTTCATCATGCTGCCAATGCTTGATTTGGCAATAGATAGTGACAGATTTATTTAAATCAAAGAGATTATCACCTTAAGTTTCACGGTGGTGACAGCTGCAGCCACGTGCATTATGTTTTCAGTTCATCCCGTTTTTGTGAACGTGATATCTCAAAAGCGCCTTGACAGAATTTCTTCAAACTTGGCACGAACGCCCACTTGGACTCGAGGATGAACTGTTTAGACTTTGGTGATCAAAGGTCAAGTTAATGGTGACCTTAGTAAACATTTTTGGCAATAACTCAAATATTCATTTGCTAATTATGAAAAAAATAACATGTAAATATCTAACAGGATAAAATGACGAAGTGATGACATTTTATATACAAAAGGTCAAGGGTCAGCTTCACTGTAACATCATAATGCTCAGCTCTCTATCAGTCCTCTGTATTTCTCTGTAAAAAAAAAAAGTCTCTAATTGAAGACAGCATGTTTCTTGCTGAAAATAATTCACTGGAATCATACATACAATTATACATGCTACAGTTAAATTTAATGGTAGGAGCCATAATAAACTACAGCTTGACTGGTTGGTGGAGGCATACCACTGTGAGGCAGTTTGCCACTGACAGCTGACCTCTCACTCTTCTTAATGGGCCGCAAATGATCAACAACCGCCTCAGTCTGAAATTTTGTTTCAGCCAGGGTCAGCGTGTTGCGGTGACATTGCAGTAGGTGCTTCACCACCAGTTGCCTGGCAGAGATTTGCGCTCTTCTGAGGAGGAGTAAAAGAAAATACTTTTTAGGCCTGTGCAACCTAAAACTGTGCAAAAGATGTAGTACGTGCTAAATGTCTGTTGTTCTTACAGTCACACACTTCCCATATATCTCTGATAGTTAACTGTTTCAGTGTTGCACCGTTGAGAACAAAAAGACAAACAAGGAAAGCGGGAGATGAAGCATAAAGAAGGAGGTGAGTGTGCTATCAGATGAACTCAGAGCACATGTAGAGACATCAGTGCTGTACATCTCTGCCAGGGTGTTATGGGAAAATATTCTAGCCTTTCAGTTACAGACAATAACAGCTTAGAAATTGTTAAACATTGTCTTTGATAGTGGCATCTGCAAACAGATCAGATATGAGTTGCTGCCGAGATTAGAGGAAACATGAGACCCGTCAGGGAAGTGGAAGCATTTAGAACTGAGTTTGTGTGCATGATGTGTTTATGTTTATATGGTTTAAATGCAACAGCATGAACCAGACATTTTGAGTATGTAACTGGAATACTCATATTTTTAGCGGTATATCTCCAAGATGCAGCAGAACCAGAGTTTCTTTAAACCTTGTAGCACAGGTTTTGAAATACCAACCTGGCCTGCCCTGCTGTCTTTGCCCCCAGCATACCTGTGACTTCACGTTCCACGTCAGCTCTGTTCATTTCTCACAGAGGAAACCACTGAGATGTGATAAATCTGTTACAGTTGAACAGAAAGATCACAATACTTTCCTTGTTTTATCTCATGTTATTTACTTTTACCCCTCGTGACTTTACCGTGCACTCAGTCAGATGGAGGTGCAGAGTAGCACGTATGCTGGCATGTCACACTTAAGCCACTGGAAGTCACAATAAGGTATGCATTTGAGGATATTTAGTTTATGGTATGCTTAATTACAAAAGAAATCTTTTTAATTTTATTGTCAACATCACAGCAAAAAACTTTAAAATGCTGTTTTTATTGGCAGTTGTCTTACTAAACATAAACAGGACGTTTATTTAAAAACAAAATGCAAGCCAGAACGTCATTGTCATCAGGAGTCACACAATGTGACTCTGAATGAAAAGGTAAACTGAAAGGAATCACAGTCCATCGGTTCTTTCCTCACTTAACTGTCAACTGAGCAACTCAAGGTTGGATTTTTCCTAAATGTGGCCAACAAACAAACAACGTGGTTCAGAGGAGATGAAGGAAATCATGATGTGCCACAAAAGAGAATTCAACAAGTCTTGATTTTCATATTTCATTTCAATTTGTCATTGTGTAGCTTAAAGGGATAGTTATTGTTTTGAAGCGGGGGGTGTATGTGGTACTTTTTCATGGTCAGTGTATTAGCTACATTGTGATAGACAAAAACAGCAGTTTTACCTCACATAACACAGGAGTTGCTGGTCCACCGCTGCCTTGACCCATTAATTTGTGTTATTGTGTGACTGCTGAATCCAAACAAACCCTTTAAAACACCCCGTCCACAGCAGTACATCGCTTAGCTTCATATTCTATGCACTATATACAAAGTACAAACCCACTTCTAATAGTCTGAACTAGACTTTTAAGTCCTCAAACCTGCAGGGAGGTGCTCTGCTTCTGCATTGAACGCCGGAAAATATGGCAACAAACAAGTAAAACAATTGAAAAAGCATTTGAGAATGACTCTTATGCTGTGCTCTGATTTGTTTTCATGTTATTGCATGAGTTTGCAGGACACTGAGGTCATGTCCTCAGTGTTATGTTTTTTTTTATTTCTAGGGGATTTTGACTGCAAAAATGACCTACATAATGGCTGTTATTAGGGAGTTTAACAAGAGTTGTACATGTACATGTGTGCGTATATAAACACTGTGTCATTCCAGTGTTTTTTGGACCCAGGTTACAAAGATTCTTGCAGTCATTCTCACTTTATTTACAACATTTCACTCCTCAGAAATTCAGCATGTAGAAGACTCAATATATTTACATTTGACTACTTTTAAGATAAAGATGCAACCTGAATTATATTCCTGGCAGAAGGCTTTAAAGCTGCATTTAGAGCTTCATGTTGCACAATAAAAAATGCAATAAGTAGAACAGCTGAACCAATTTCTTTTTTTCAAAATGATACACAAACATTTTCTCAACGTACATTCCCTTTGGTGTCTGATAGAAATTTTCTGAGGCTGAGTGGTGGCGCCCTGGGAGGACCTGGACTAAGTGCTTCTGAAATCCTGCTTGTTTGCTGCTGTTGTTTTAGACTCACAGCAAATAATTTCCACACTTTCTCTACAGTCAACATGTTCTTTAACTTCTTTCATATTTCTTGTCTGAATTGTTGAAAAGTGATTGCTTTTGATGCAGTTTGATAAGTTGATCGGTGGGAGTCATTCAGTGGGAAATTAACACTTTCAATCATTTACTATTATAATAAACGTTAGGTAATAATTAAAGCTAAACTGACAGATACAGATAACTTCTAACTTCTAACTAAACAGAAGCCTCTGACATTACCCAGAGTTTGTGATCTTTTGCAGTATGTGGCATGATATTGGGCAAGGGTTTACAAGTAAGGTTTGTTTCCTTCAGATTTCATACTGTTGGCACCAAACCATAGCAACATGCATCTACATGGACTGACACCTGGATGTGGTTCAAAGCCACTGGGGAACCACAGCCAGTCAGGTACAGAGACAGAGGAACAGATAACAATACACACTGCAGTCTATTCAGAACTATGGACTGCAAAATGCTGGCTGCATGCAGATTAAACTCAGATAAAGGAAAAAATACAAAATAAAGTGCTGACCACAGGTGTGAACAAAGCACCGTTTTCAAAAACATTTACAAATGGGGGACTCTGTGGATCTTTGGGGAACTTTTTTTTTGAAGATCTTACCCCTTCGCATCTACAAAACCTGAGATAAATGGGATCTTTTATCAGTTTAGATGTTGTATAATTGTACAACTGAGAGTACCAACATAAATGCGGGCTTTAGATTCTAAGAACTGCAACCTTAAGTTCACAGGCTTGAGGGAATTTATCTGATCATGACGCCCTGAATTGCAAACACAGCTTATCGTGGCCATCGTTCATCGTTTTGGTTAAGATCCTCTTCGTAAAGCTTTGGAGAGTGTGAGAAAGTACTCCAGCTTATTTGAAGTTATAAAACTGTTTACAAACTTAATAAAACTTTGATGAAAGAGCACTTTTGTTCCATCATAATGTCTTTGAAATTGATCCAGGATTACTTAGTCAAACTTAGTTGTTGTTTTTTTTTTTAACACATGAGAAAACCTCTATTAATCTGTGTTAATCTAGCAGGGTGAAACAATCAAAGGTATTAGTGCTCACAAAAACCAGTGACACAAATGAATAATCACTGTCGGTATGAGGTGGGTGAGAATCTTCAGCGTCTCTCAGGAGGGATTAAGTCATGAGGCATTTAACAGTCACCAGTGTTTTCTTTCAAACAAATCTTTGCTATGTATCGGGCCTTTGTGTTCCAACAATAAAACAGGTTTATTAAAGGTGGAACGTGATCCCGCTTTGGCCAGTTTGTTGTTGAATTGAAAGTGCATGAACACCTGAGTGGCTGGAATTGTTTCATGGATTGTTAAATGCGGGTACGTGACGGGGTTTCAAGTGAACAGATCTACTGATATTAACAACAAAGAACAAAGATGCATCATCTGCAAATACTGGAACATTTAGTTCATAAACCACATATTTCTTTTTGTTATTATTATTAACCACACCTAGAGTAATCGCTCGTGTTGCTGAGTGAGTGAGTGATCACTGGACCTGCAGCTTGTCCGCAGCTAATCTCAAATACTACTGGACCGATCTGCCTAATTCTTTTGTTGCACATTTATGACTGTATGCTGAAGGACCTCTGTGTTTTACAATGTTTGAAAAACCTTGAATAAATGTTT
Source organism: Lutjanus campechanus (assembly GCA_027495735.1). Lineage (NCBI taxonomy): Eukaryota > Metazoa > Chordata > Actinopteri > Lutjaniformes > Lutjanidae > Lutjanus > Lutjanus campechanus. The sequence continues at coordinate 59,784 of JAJHUR010000892.1, forward strand.
TTTTTAAAATGACTTTTATGCCTTTATGTTTTTATGGCCGGAGGCGTTACGTTTGCAGGTCATCCCCTTCTTGTGAACATGATATCTCAAGATCGCCTTGATGGAATTTTTTTTTAAACCCGCTGCAAATGTTCACTAGGACTCAAAGATAAACTGATAAAAATTTTAATGGACAAAGGTCAAAGGTCAAGGTCACTATGGTCATTGACCTCACTAAACGCATTAGGCCATAACTCAAGAGTTCATACGCTGACTAGAAGAGTGCACTCTAGTAGGTCCCCATCAGGCAACAAATGGTGAAGCACCTACTGCAATGGCACCACAACTATCAGATGCACACATTAACATATGCTGTCCCAAGCTGAAACAAGATTTCAAACCGAAGCAGTTCTTGATCTCTCGCAGCCTCTAGCAGCCAGTTAAGAAGAGTGAGAAGTCAGATGTCAATGGTTGTATAAAAGAGAGCAGTTAAAAAAATAAGCCACACTGTCTCACTGTTGTACGTCTCCACTAACCAGCCAAGATGCAGTTTACATCCAGTCTGTTCAGACTCATATAATGTATGTAGTTAAAACTGTGGCAGAATTTAATATGGAACTTATCACTATATTGACCTGTAACTTTGAAGGAATTTAATAAAAGGCATTCATGTTTTTTTTTTTTCCAAAATGAAAGTAATCAGGATATACAGTATCTGCTATTCCAGTGAATAGTTTCCAATGAGAAACACTTTGTCTTCATCTAAGACCATTTTTTTTTACAGAGGACAGATAGAGAGCTGAATATTATGATGTCACAGTGAATTTGACCTTTGACCTTTTCATCACCTTATGATTTTAAGATTGTGTAATTTTGTCATAATAAGTGTATGAAATTGTGAGCTGTGGTCAAAAATGTGACTTTGGCCTTTGACCGTTGACCACCAAAATTTAATCATTTCATCTTTCAGTCTTAGTGGCCATTTTTGCCACATTTAATGAGATTCCTTTAAAATGTTTTTTAAGATATTGCATTCACAAGAATGGGATGACCTGAAAGCAAAATGCCTCCGGCCATAAAAACATAAAGGCATAAAAGTCATTAAAAATGTTTTTCAAGATTTTTCAAGAAGTCTGAATCACAGAGGTCCTTCAGCATGCCAAAAATAATTAGGCTGATCGGTCCAGTAAGGAGAGTTATAGGTCCAGTGATCACACACACACGCACTCATGCACACAAAAGTGATTACATGATCTCACTTCTTACGTCTGATGGGGGTGATAAAGGTCTTGAGTAGGTTAAGGCACCAAAACTACTTGGTCAAGTTTAGGAAAATATTGTGATTTGGCTCGTCCTGCATTTTCTTGAGGTTCAATTACAGACTTTCTCGTTAAAAATACTGAACACAAATCTGTGCGCCACATTTCATGACTACTTCACAAACTGCCACAAAACTGGGCCAAACATTTAGGAGAAAGAGTTGCACAGCTGCCGCCAAAACATGCCCGTGGCTTCTCTTCAACATGACACACAGGGTCACCACACGGTCAGATGTTTGGAGGACTTCTCATTTTAGGATCAGGGACTAATGAGAGGAGGAGAAAACAACCTGCTGGTGAGAACGAGGGGGGACGGCCCGAGAGACAAGGCGTATGAGTAAAGGACACAAAGGACAGCTTAGAGGACCTCTGATGTCACCCCAGCACCAGCAGAGCGACTCATTGAAACTAAAGTGCCTCTGCTGTGTTGCTTTTGTCTGATTCTTGTCAGTCCTGTCCCTCTTTTATAATAATGATCCATCTGACAAGTGATTAACTTCAGAGTAGCTTTTATTTATTTAAATTTTTTTCACAAGTGTTTGTTTTAATGCCAGGCTGCCGGTCATCACCTTTTAAGTAGCTTTTTCTATGAATACCTGAGGGCAGATTAACATTAATTTAAAGAAAAGTTGTGCAAACATGACCACATTATTCCCACCTTGCAGGACTCACATATACTGTTTCTGCTTTATGAGCTGCGTGTCTGGTTACTTCCTGCGAACGCTATAGTAACGTGATCTTTGTCTACAAATTTAATCACAGTACTGTAACTATAACTACAGTAATAATCAGCATGCTGTCTTTTTTTATCACAACACTAATTCAACTACTGTAAAAGGCATTACTGTTTTAATGTTAATAATATAAATTAATTTCAGTCATAAACAGCTGATCAGCTTAGAGTGGAGGATTCGTCCTCACTTGTCCTCATCCTCTGCTCACATATTAATAAATTATATAAAATATTAGCTAACAATAGTTGATTGTCAGTATAGTCATCAGGTCTCTGAATGAAATCGACCCACTAAGTTTGTTATTCAAATAAATGTTTCGCCAAAAGGAGCCAAATCACAAAAACTTCATCTGTTGCTGACACGTCCTGTTAATGTTGCTCAACTTATCAGGTTTTGTTGGTTATTGATCCTGTTTATCCTCCTTATTTGTTCATATCAGGAGCATTGTTGTAACATTAGTGTCAATATTGATTAACTCAAAGTAAAAATATTTATGACGAGGCTGCTTTACAGCCACATTTGAAAGAAATTTGACTGTAAACATCCCGTACAAAGCATGAGACACTTGTGAGTACAAGTAGCTCAGTCTGGGACACTGATGAACGCTGCAGCGGCTGTGAGCCAAGCTGAGCTGTTTCAGTTCAGCAGATAAATAATATTAGGGATGCACAATATGGATTGTTTTTTTCAGCCAATACTGATGACTGATAATAACCTGCTTCTCATGGCCGACATAAGATAACCAATAATTTAAAATTTTTTGTATTTCAAAAAGAAGTTCATATAACTAGGACACACAATAAACCTTGGTACTGATAAATTACTGACTGATATTAGCAAATATTATCTGATAAATATTGGTTCTAATAATATCTGATTTGACAGAAGATGTCAAAGCATTTCATTTAAAGCAAAATATTCAATAAAAGTAAAAGTATGTTTGTTAGGTTTTTGGGTGAAAAAATAAATGAACATTTGAAGAGTCAGAGTTGTTCTTTGTTCATAGATGATGTCAGGCAGATTTGGTTTGATCAGAGCTGTGGAGTATTAAATTTCAGTTTTTAAATTAAAGTAAAAAAAGACTACAGGTTACATGAACTTCTTTTAAAAGTAATCATAATAATTATCGCATTAGCTGAAAAAAATCCATATCATGCATCCCTACATACAGTTTAACCTGCAGTTTACAGACAGCCGAGGGAAATAAGGGCCAAGATCAATGACTTGATATTCCAAAGTTCTGACTGAACCAAATCAAACTGCAGTTCTGACTCTTCAGTTGTTTATTTTTGCTAGTATTTTTTCCCCTGTTTTTGAGGTCTTAAGGTTGACAAGATAAACAGATGTGGAGCTCATAAAATGAATATACGTCACATGACATTGTGCAAGTCGATAACTGTAGTTGAGTGCTAAAATTTATCCTCGGAAATAATAATAATAATCACACAGAAGGAAAAATATTCCAAGATCTGTTTACTAGTTTTTTTTTATTATTTTAAACTAAATCTCACAGTCTTTTACAGTGGTTGGAGTTTTTTCCGGGTGAACTGACTTCGAGGTACAGCTGGAAAATCTGTGTGGAAAAAGCTATTAAGGGGACCTTGAATTAAGTTTCTTTTTTATTATACTACATTTTGTAGCTCTTATGTCATCTATTTTATGGTTTAGATCATCAAACACCAACCTAGCTAATTCTGCTGGGAAGAATTATTGTAATTAGCCTTTAGCCTATTAAGCTAATAGGCTAACATGTGTTTCCTGTTTTCCCACTCAAAAGCAGGATTTAGGTTTTCATCCTGAAATTTGACAAGTTTGTCTCCTTTCCTTTAAGACCTGGCTTTGATCCTCTCAGGTAGGCAGGGGGTACAGTAGTCCCCTAAGGGATGACCGCCCCCTGATGGGAGAATTGTTTTTACCCCAACTGTGATTTGCTTGAGCTGCAACATCTAATTCCAAATACTATTTTGTCAAATCAATGCCCGGACTTTGCCTTATTAAGGCCAGCCTGGTTTCCTATAGCAAGCAGGGTGCTTGAACCCCCTGATGAGGGAGGCAAGCTGAGGCTGCCCCTCACAACAAAACAACACACCGCTCCACAGCAGCATGACACTTCCTCAGCCAGCAAATGAGATGAAAGCTTTAAACCATGAAAATAGTGGTTTGAAAAGCTTCTGAAGCCCCGCTACCCTGCTAGCATGGAATAAAGATGGGTTGTCCACCCGCAACAAAAGCCGAACACAACAGGGAAAAACATCAAAGAGTGATTTCGTCAGGGGAAAAACACCTATTTGTTAGAGGGTGCCCACTGAGAAAAACGCAGGTGAATTTTCAGGTAATAGCACATTGTGGTTAAGCGCTACAGTTTATTTGTGTTTCTAACTTTTCCGTGTTGTGATACCCTTCCATTAGAGTGTTAAACAGACTTTCACCTCTTACAAGGATTTTGCTGCTTTATATCTGTTTCCGCTTTCAACAGAGGCGCCAAATATTCTCAAAATCTTGGTAAATTTAAACAAATGTTTGTCCAGAAATTAAATTAAAGACCAACATTTTTGAATTACGCTGTAAAAAGAAAGGAATTTTACAGGAATTTAGAAAAATCAGTTGATGTTTTCTAATCAGCTTAACATAAATATTCAAGTTTTATTTATTCAAGTTAATTAAACTTAAAATTTTGAGTATTTA